>JAJMAB010000006.1:0-283181 GCA_030564825.1 Ogataea sithepensis | reverse complement strand
AAATGTCCTGTTCATATAGACTATCCTCATTCTGTACTTCTTCATTAGAATGACAAGTTCTCTATATATCATATATATATATTTATAGACTGTATTGTATCACATCAGTGTATTAACTGTTATGAGATGTAAAATGTATTATTTAATTAATGCTGTCATTCATGATTACTTCATAAAGATTCTATGAATCTTTACAAATTATACAGAGGTAATATATTTGGGGACTCTGAAATGTGATATTGATTTCTTTATTTCGTTTTGAAGCGAATATCCCAATTTTACTGCAAAATTTGAAATTATCACCGCTTGATCACACGTAACCATTGCATCGAAAACCAAAAAATTCAGAAAATATATGGCGCAATACTCAAACTATTTGATTTACTGAAGGCCTCATTAACCAGTCTTTCTATATGTTGCAACCGTTATTACAAGGAAGGACTAAATAGTTAAATGGGTTAAAATACTCGGAGACGGAAACGCACCATTTATTTAAATTGCCGCTTCAATATTAATATAAGATTGGATTTTGAACGCTTTGTAGCCTGTAACGACGTGAGTTTGAACGCTAGTATGAGAGGCGAAGTCAGTCGCTAGCTAGCAAATGTGGTACAGAACTGCTAGGATACAATAATTCGATGTTTATCGTGCACAGTGATGGAGGCAGTCATCTTGTTTAAGTTAAACACCGGGTATCAAAACAAAAGAATGTCTGTTCAGGATCGAGGACCTCCTTTTTATACAATTGATCAAATATTCTAACTCGATCTAAATACAACACCTAAGTAAAGACTGGGATTTACTAGCCGATCTAAATACATCACATGAAAGGACTGGTATATACTATAACTATTACAATAAATCATACTGACTTGATGATGACTTCTTAAATTCGGTAACTGAGCTGTGCTATTGGAAAATGCAATATGGTGCATCAACTAGATACTATACTGGATGAATTATTCTATAAGATGTAATGAAATCGGAGATGTCATTTTCGTTAATGTGGCATTGAATTCCAAAAATCGATTTGATTACCAGAGTCTCTAAGCTATGAATGAGATAATCCGCTTGAAATGAAGTTTGACTGGTAAATCCAGTTTTCCTAATCTCCATGGGGCAAAGAAATGTTTTGTATATTTAGTTAGAAGTATTTCCTCTGTTACTTTAAAACGTAACCGAGATTAGCAAGTATAATTTCAAAAAAGAGTATACAAAATATTCAGAAAATCTGCAAAAGCGACAAAATCATAATAAAGGTGTTGTTTCAAGGAAAGCTAACAGATCTCTTGCAAGGTGTGAGGTAAACTAGTTGTTGTTATACCATATTCTCTTGTTAAAACATACACAAAAATGATTGTAAGAAATATATAGATATTTATCATTATTATGATGCATAGATGTTTGTGAATTTAATTTTAATATATTTACGGTGGAATCAAATTGAGAGAAACTTAAGGCGGAATTCAAAAAAAAACTATCCCTTTCCTTTTATTTTTTGTCGATGCTTCAATAAATCAAATTTATAAAGTATAAGAAAGGTATCTAAGAACCAGATTCAAAGAAATCAACCGAATGTGCTGAACCACAGCGGTCAAACAGGTCAAAAAAATACTGCAAAGATAAAGATATAGTAAAAGCAAGCCGTAGAAACACCCCCTTCCTCAGCCTTAACCGTCAACTAAGTTTTGTCGAAATTTTGATTGAAGAAGCAAAGATAAGCCAAAGACCTTAGAAATGTGCAGATCCGCAGGAAACAT
The DNA here is from genome assembly GCA_030564825.1 of Ogataea sithepensis. Lineage (NCBI taxonomy): Eukaryota > Fungi > Ascomycota > Pichiomycetes > Pichiales > Pichiaceae > Ogataea > Ogataea sithepensis. Next base: position 281,421 of record JAJMAB010000006.1, on the reverse strand, counting down.
TTGAAACATTCCCAATTTTTAGAGCCGGAAAAGTATTGGATCACAAAAAACAAGGTCATGAAATTGGTTTGCCTTTCCCCCTTATGGAATTGACCTCAAGACTGAACAGGCAGAATCGTAGCCAAATAAATAGGAAAATGGATAAATAGAATTTATAAATGGATAAAGAAAGAGATGACAATAACAAGAGAAGACAAAATAGCAAAAAAATTCAAAAAACGTCAAAAAACATATACTGGATCATTAAATATAAATCATAAGGACAAGCTTCTTTTTCCCCAAAAAAGATGAACATTGATATGCCATTCTAGGCACGCAGAACTGAATAAGTGTCAAATTTTGAATAGTCCTGTCATAGATCCATTTCACCGGGAATGTCATCATCTTCATCATTATCATCCATCTCTAAATCACTGCCATCCATGTCATCATCGCTCCCATCCACACTGCTCAATTCATCATCATCATTATCATCTGATGCACCATCTGTATCATTGTCATCCTCCCCAAAAGTACCTTTCTTTAGTAACTTTGGATCTGCATATTTCTTAACGTAAAGTTTAACTTTATCAAGATACAAATTTTTGTCTCTTAAGTACAACGAACTGGCCTCGCCGTTCAAAGGGTCAGACGCATTGGGATAGTTCAACAACTGTGGTAGAAACGTATCAAAAATGTTAAAGATATCAAACATAGGGGACCAAGTCTGATTAATAACGTCTAAACAAACTGACCCAGATGACTCATCGATGTTAGGGTGGAAAATTTTATTTTGAAAACCAATGGAAGGAGACTTGTAAGGGTATTGATCAGGCAATTCAACATGAATACGCCACATACCGCCTTCATATGGTGATTCTTTAGGCCCAAAGAAGTGAACATAAAACTCTTGCATGTTATCATCTACTAGACTTACGTCGTAGTCACTCATCAAACTATTAATATGTTAGTATGCTAGAAGAATTATTAACTCAAGCGACCTAAACAGATCACAAATTATAGCCCGTCTCTTTGGAGAGACCTTTTATTTCCTTGAGGAATTAGCAAAAAAACTCTAAAAAAGCAAATAATAAATAAAATAAATAAACTTACAGCTTCATAACATCACTTTCGATTCTTCTTTTTGGGGAACTAGTAAATGTCAAGGATGAGATGTTAGTAATCACTATCACATTCCAAAAGTTTAGCCCGGTATATCCTGAAAGGGGATAACCATAGCCAAGCGTAAGAAAATAAAGAGTAAAACGCAAATACTCACCTCATATTTATATGTATATTTGCATTAATGGTATCAATCAAGTTAAATTTCTACGAAGTTGGTATGGATGAGGAAGAACTGGATAACCCTTAGTGTGTTTTTTTATCGCAGGGGCGAACAGGCCTAAGAACATCGCAGGCTAAGTAAGACTCACAATCACGAGCTCCAGATTTGCGGGCAGATAAGCGCACCGCCACGACCCCACGACGATACCAGATAATGTGTGGCTGACAAATTGGGGCGGGTGAGCCGAGCTTAGAGCACTGATGGAATAGCTATCGAGCTTCTATTGCCTGCTCTTTTAACTTTACCTTTTAAATCTAATACATGACGGCGATTTATATCGATTTTGATTACAGGCGATGGGTGAGATTCTGATAATTCAACAAAGAAGAGAAAGAAACAAAAAAAAAGTACAAACGATAAAACTGTAATTAAGTTAGCAATATCCTTTCAGCGTTGAACCAAATTCTTGTGGTTCTTGCGTCTGTTAACAAGAGTATGAATTCTAAACACTATGGCACCAATAAACCTGAAACAAGCTAAGACGGCCACTGTCCATAGGATAAAAGTCATAAATATATTCGCGCTTGTCGAGTCATATTCTCTTTTAACAAACACTAGTCTCCTTAGCAATCTCTTAGATGTGCTAGTGGTCGTTGAAGTTGAAGATGTAGTGGTTGATGAGCTGCTACTATTAATGTCACTGTAATCGTCAAGACCCCCAGTTCTTAAAACCACAACAATAATGATGAAGTTAGAAATTAACCACAACAACACTGTGTACGTTCTACCTAGAGCATAGTTTCTTTCGGAAGTTTTAATCACACTTTGCTTCTCCTTAGCTTCAGGTTTGGAAATCTCCTGCTGGGCAATCAAATAAACCTCATCAGGATCCTGCAACGCTTCTGATAAGATTAACTCATTTGAATCACCTTGTGTAGCATTGGCAGCCTTCTTTACAGGCCCACCGGCTGAGAGAGCACCTTTTGTACCCCATGAAATATCATGAATGTTACAAAAAGCAAAAATCGTCAAAACGTTGATATAGGCCGGAGATAACAGAAGGTACTGTAGTGTACAGGCGAAGATGTGGAACATGTCAAAGAATAATAGCGAACCTAAGATATATAAGAGGTAGGTAGCGGCTAGGGCAACACACAAATCTCTGAACCTTGTATTTTTCAAAAACGTAGCAGCCGTTACCTTCGAAGCAGATTCCACTTCATCCTTAATGGTATTAATAGATGCAATCGTTTGAAGAATAACACAGATAATCATGTAGCACATGACTATGCTAAATAAACCAAATGCCAAAATGTACAGTTTTTTTGCATCATTAGGCTTGTTACCAAATGAAATGACAAATGTTAACGCAAGCGATAAGATATATACCCATAAGAAGATCACCGCCAATACGTTACCAGCATCAAAACCAAGCGAACTATCCGCAGCACCAAGGGTTAAAATACGGAAAACAAGAAAATAGAACGAGATGGACAACCAGGATAACCCAATGTTAATCGTTTGATAGAAGATTTCGACATACAAGAAGAAAATTCTCAGTGCGCCATGTTTGGATCTAACTAAACGATAAGAGTGGATGATTGCATACAAAGCCGCAAAGAAAGAACCATTTAACCATCTTCTTCTTTGATTGATGAATTCATTCACAGCTGATGGTACGTCTGTCACTGCAAAGGCATCATGAACATAACGTAACAACATACCACCAGTTTCTTTAGCAACTAGTTCAAAACATAAGATACGATCTTCTGCCAAATACATGTTTGACTCCAAAACACCAGCAGGTTTCTCTGTGTTAGTCTTCATATCTTCACCATGGAAATAAGCCTTCAAAGGAGCGCCTTGCAAAGAGGAATAACGGTAAGCCGAGAACGCACCGGGCAAGACTGTCACAAAACCAAATGCAGACTCCATCGGCTTATCCAAAATGTTTGAAATCTTGTATTCGAAATTTTGAGCGGCAACCAAAGGATTCTTCAAGACAGCCCAGGAATCAGAAATTGTGTTGGTGAACCAAGAACCCATCTTGCCGACAACGCTTCTGTCATCGTTAGGAGATGACTTGGTACCAAGCATGGCACGGATCTCACCACAAGCACCACCGACTCTGCTGTCCTTGAATGCCTCGTATAATTTGTAAATGGAATCTGGACCGGGTTCAGTACCAACATCTAACAAACAAATCACTTTTGGTTTCAAATTTGGACATAGGAAATTGAAAGCCCATCTATGGGAGTTAATCTTCTGTTTGTTTTGTTCCTTCAACAAAAACATCATTTGAACAGGAACTGTTTGTTCTGTGACTAACGGAACGGTAAAACCCTTGGATTCGTTATGTTGATGGAAGTCCAGTCTACCAATACCAAAACTTGTTGTGTATTCAAACAAATGGGCATTAACATCGTCATCGTTAACTTTTTCTTGCATGATACCTTCCTGGAAACAACCAATTAAAGATAGCAAGGCTTTAGCACGGTGATTAATCTTTGAGCGACCATCTGAAACAATAACCACAACAATCTTCTTCCATGCCTCACGACCAAACGGATGCACATCAGCTTCATCATCGGGCAGATTGTACATATGCTTGATGTTTTTGAAAACACCTTTTAATGTACGTCCAAGCAAAACCTCATCTTCGTTATACATGGTACAGACGATCATCAATTCAGTTTCTCTTCTTTCTGCATACAATTTAGATCTTAACGGATAATTTTCAATTTCAGCTCTCTTAGCAATATCACCAGAATCGTAGTCCTTAGGATCACACGTAATGGCATGGTATCTAAGATGTGAAAATTCCGTTAATGTTTTAGCCTCTTCAAAAGGAATCTTTTCGAGTAATTGTCTTGGAACAGGATAATCGAAACTAAAATGCTGTCCATCTAGAAGCCTAACTGTCGTGGCACCTTTAACGGCTGCGTTGTTTTCGTGTTGTTGTTCGCTTTGGCCGAAATTGACGTTCTGATTTTGAACCACAGGTTCATCCAGATCTCTATTGAAGTTCTGGAAGATAAGATCGTTTTTAGAATATTGATGGAACGACATTGGACTTTGTACATCACCCGAATACGAGGAGTTTCTGTTGTGATAATAGCCTTCAGAAACACCATGTTCCCCTGTAAATGGCTGTTCCTGTGATTTATCATCAAATGGGTCGGTAAAGCTTGATTGGTCACTGTGATTCATATACTGGAATGCAGACTGTGGAGGTTGCAAGCGAGCTTGGCTGTTGAACACATCTGGTGTGGATGGATTAAATGGTGGACTCTGTGGGTAAGCAAGGTTCTGGGGTTGTTGATGGTGTGGAGAATATGATCTTCTGACAGGGGTGACTGGTGTATAGTTGGTGTTGATATTTTCCTCCAACTCATATCCTTCCTCTTGGAATGGAATCGATGTTCTACGACTTGATGATCTTTGGGTTGGCTGTCTAGTAGTAGAATTGGTGTTATATTGTGGCTCTGTATTCAAGAAATCAGCTTCATCTTCGTCTTCTTCGAAGCTAAACGGATTTTCCACTGACTGGGATCGACGAGAGTTATCATATGGATAATTGTATGACATTGTGTATATATATATAATATATATCTATCGATTTGAAATTTTCGTTTTGCTGTATCCGATCTTAAAGATGATCAGAGAGAATAAAAAACTAGGAATGTGCGAAAGATTTATTTATAGATGAGCTTGTATGATAAATCTCGGCAAGGGCTTTTTGGTCCCTGAGTCGTGTTTCGAATCGGGATTAACATATATATATATTAATATGCATACAATTTGTCTATATATGTTAGCAGGATCAAAACAAAAGGAGGCAAAGCGGTTGAACTTATGGTACAAGCCATCCGTGACGCCAAACATGGCATCAAGGTAACGTCCCAGGTCAAACAGCACGTTTGGCGTCCATGTCAATGCTATGGGTGATACCAGATCCGGGGATCTGACGGCTGACAATTGATTCTAATTTCTGGTGCTTCGCTTCAGCCATTTGGTTGTACGTGATATTTTCTATCGTGGCTGTACACCGTGTACAGTGTACACTGTGTGCGCAGCGCGCAGCGCGCAGCGTGACCACCGGGGAAGGCGCGGTACAGTGGTACAGTGGCAGACTGCCAGACTGCCGCCTGAGGCCTCCACTGCATCCACTACGACGCGTCGGCACAGCCCCAACCAAGAATCTTACCTCGGTCCTCTACGCTCTCTGCCTGTATGACGTTGGCTATTAAGCAATTCCAAACTCACGTCAATCAGGAGTAGTGATTCGTGTCACTTATATATATCTTCCAATTTATACGTACAACTATTTCAATTGATGCAAATTACGTACCAGTTGACACATACACATCTGAATATCTTAGCAATCCAGCATTCATTTGTATTCGTCTTGCCATACCTTTCTTTATCAGTTGCTAAATTGTTTATATAGAGGTGACATGTTGTTATGAACATTACATTACCACAGTTATGAACTAGACAACGTTCAACACCACAACCTTATTATTTAACTATTAACTGACCAACCAATGCCACTAATAGATTGCATGATAAAAAGCAACTACAAATGGTAAATGTGATGGTTTCTTGGTACTCTATATTAGTTGTTTATTATATTATATTATCTACACCTATCTATAATCATCGAATTAGCTAATTTTTCAATAGTTCAGCGTTGACAGCGTCTGGCTTTCCATCGCTATAGAAATATCTCACAAGGTTATCAACACATTTGGCCTCGAAGGCCTCGAAAGATGATCTTGATGAAACACCGATGTGTGGAAGTAGCGTGACTTTGTAATTATCCAACAGTCTTTGGTCAATCTCAGGTTCAAATTCATGGACATCAAAACCAGCACCTACCAACTGACCTCTCTCCAAGGCATCAATAACAGCGGCCTGTTCGACAATCTTGCCCCTAGCAATGTTAACCAATCTCACTTTGTCCTTCATGTACTTGAATCTATCAAAATTGATCAAATGTTCGGTCTCCTTAGTATACGGACATGCAATATATACGCAATCGGTAATAGCCAACATCTCGTTCAAATCAGAGTAGAAAGTGAGCCCTTCGATTTCTTTCTCATATTCCTCTTTTCTTTTTCTCCCAAAGTAGGCAATGTTCATACCTAACGCTTTACAAGCTTTAGCGGTCAAGAATCCAATGTTACCCAACCCAATAACACCCAAGGTGTGTCCACGAGGATTGGCTCCCCAATAGGTCAACGGTTTAGCCCCATAGTAATTTCCAGTACGAACACAATTTTCCGCATACGTTAGGTATCTGAAACTTTGAAGAACTAGGAACGTACCCACATCCGCTGTGGCCACAGAACAGGTGTTAGCCGAGTTGCAGAATATGATGTTTCTTGAAGTAAGGTAAGGAACATCGACGATATCATAACCATGTCCTGATTGGACAATGATTTCAACGGACTCTGGGATGTATCTAGCAGCCTCATCTCTGAATAGAAAGTGGTTCAAGTACGGATGACCTTTCAACCACGTGGATCTACAGATGGCCTGAATTCCAGCGTACTTACCCCCATCTGGCTTGCTATTCTCTTCGATCCATTCCTCTGGGGTCTTACAATCGTAATATATTAATTCAAACTTTTCGTTCAGGGTTTTCCAGGCTTTTTCATCGTGGATTGGGTTTTCCCACGGGACGTACAACACTTTTGGCTTTTGCTGTCTCACTTGTAATTCCACCATTTTCTGTAAATCTTCTTATCGAGCACAAGCCAATTACAATATTTGGGCAGTGAGGGAGATGGAGGGGATTTACCATTCTATATATAATACTTGGGGAATGCATAGATTGATGGTATAAATTTATCGATCAATTTTTCCGTCGCTAATACTGCTCTCAGACTCTCAGTGTTCACATGACTTCCCTTAAGTTTTAACCGAGACCAAACAAAACGGGCCACGCACGACTTGCGCTTTGCCGAATTCGGCTACAGCCACGTGACCGTTAGTAATTATACACAGCCTTGATCTCAGATCTTGCCGCAGCCACATATTTTTGCCAGTATTACAAATCAGACCCTTTTGGCTCTTCCGTGTGTATCTATCTATATATATATATATATACTCTCCTTTCCTCCACCTCAAATCAAACTAGATTTTTTTATAGATTAGAAGGAGGTGTGGTTAACCATTAATAACAGCAAATAATTCTAAGATGTCTATAGGGTATATAGAAGCCACTTCGTTGGAAGACGACCTGAAAGATATTCCTCCAACGGTTATTGAACAACTCCGGCTCGATAGTGAGCCACACTCCGAAATAACGCAAGAAGAACATGATATCGACCAAAACTTGTTAACATTCAGATATTTTTTACTCAGTACGCTATTTGTGATCCCTGGGGCTTTTATAGATACGATGAACAGTTATAGATCCACTTCGGCCCCTTATTCGATACTTTTTGTTCAGATCTTGGCTTACCCGCTCGGGAAGTTCCTATCGAAAGTTCTCCCCAACAAGAAGATTGAGGTGATACCAGGGTTACTTGAATTCAATTTAAACCCACATCCATGGTCTGTGAAGGAGTCTGTGTTAATCACACTCACTGCAGCATCAGGTGCCACAGGAAATTTGGGAACGGCGGGAATTTCACTCGCCCAAGTTTACTATAATGAAACGGTACACCCTGTCGTTGCATTATTGTTCATGTATGGTATCGTCTGGACAGGCTTTTCGTTTGCTGCTATTGCACGTAACGTTGTACTTTATGATCCTCAGTTTGTGTGGCCGCAGGCGTTAATGCAAACGTCGATGTTCAAGATGCAAGAGAGTTCAGACCCTGATCATTATCGCACCAATGCAGCAAGATCCAAAGATGATGAGTTTACCTTGCAGGAGGAGGCCAAACATAGCTCTGCAAGAATGAAGGTGTTTTGGATTGGATTGATAGGTATGTTTCTATGGGAATTCCTTCCCGAATACATGTTTCCCATGACTTCATCGCTTGCAGTCGTCTGTTACCTGGCTCCAAACAACAAAGATTTGAATTTTTTGGGCTCAGGATTGGGAGGCTTGGGATTCTTAAACATTTCTTTGGATTGGAGTAACATCACATCGTCGGTGATGTTATCACCATACTGGACAATTGTGTTACAATTTGCTGGGTTTGTTTCTGTCTGTTGGATGATCCTACCTTTTTTCAAATGGTTTGACGGTGGGAAATATGCCGTTGGATTGATGGAAAATCGGTTGCTGACAGGGAACGGGACGATATACCCAACAGCTGAGCTCGTTACAAAAGACTTAACATTTAACAAGACTGCGTATGAATACTATGGACCAATCCATCTTGGCCAACTAAGGGTGGTCAACATATTCTTTGACTATGCTGCATACACGAGCGCAATCACTTGGATTTTATGTTTTGGTTGGAATGACTTAAAAAAAGCTTACAACCGAACCGTCGATCGAATGAAACGCCCAAGTAAAGGTGGTGAGTTGAACCCTATGAGAGAGGAGGAAGAGGAAGAAACGGATCGTATTAACGAGCGGTCACCTTTGATCCCAGTTCCTGAGTACCAGCGTTCAAAACATGCTATTTCGTCACAATTTACAGATAGAATCAACAAGGCGTATTCGGTGTACGAGGATGTGCCGACAATGTGGTTCTTGTTGTTATTTTTAGTATCCTTCACCATGATATCCACGATCTTGATAACAACCACACAACTTTTTATTCCTTTCAAAACGTACCTTGTTGCCTTGACTATTGGAGCCATCATCGTGACGCCCATGTCGTACTTATTTGCCAGTTCGAACTTTCAGTTGGCAATAGGTACCGTGAACGAGCTTCTCTATGGTCTCATGATTCAGTCACCTTTTTTCGCACCGGTATTGTCAAGTGGTGTTGTTGGTGGCAACGTTGAAACGATGAGACATCCAGGAGGAGCTGCAGTGTACGGCGCTATTTCGGGTAATGCGTGGTACCGTGCACAATACTTACTTCAAGATCAGAAGATTGGAATGTACAATCGGATCCCACCAAAGACGGTTTTCTTCTCCCAGATATTTGGTGATTTGATAGGGGTGCCCTTCAACTACATCGCTTTGCGGTGGGTTTTAGCTAACAAGATGGAGTACCTTCGTGGTGAGAAGATTGATCCTTTGAAGCAGTGGACTGGTCAGTCTTTAGTTGCGTACAACAGTAATGCGGTTCAGTACGTCATCTTGGGACCTAGGAGGTTGTTTGAATTGTACCCAGTTCTACCGTTTGGTTTCGCATTTGGTGTGGTGGCTCCTCTTGTGTTGTTCTTATTGTGGAAGAAGAAATGGTTTGGAGACCTTTTGAGGTGGTGCAATGTGACCATCGTGTTCTCCACTATGAGTCATTTCTACGGTAATATCAGTACCGGCTACTTCACTCAGTTCTTGTTGGGTACAGTGACAATGTACTACTTGTATAATTACAAGAGAGACTTGTTCAAGAAGTATAACTATGTCTTAGCCGCTGCATTCGACACAGGCTTTAACCTAGCTTGTTTGTGTTTGTTCTTGTGGTTTGCTAAGCAAGGTGCATCAAGTACGTTCCCCAATTGGTGGGGAAACGATGCTGCCAACGTTGAGAAATGTTACGCTTTATGAATTTACGTGTATTTTTACTATTTATTTATCTATTAATTTACATAATTATCTTTTTTTTTTTTGGGGGGGGGGACAGGGATTGCATATATTTATATAGGAATGGAATAACATACATTAGACGTTTAAGTTCTATGGAACTTGGAAAACAATAATAATAAAAACAGTAGAAAAACGCACTAAACCAAAAGAAAAAAGTTAAGCAAAAACACAGACGTAATTTAAAAATCAGAAAAACCAACCATAGGGATAAGTAAACGTGTAGTTGTAACAGCAACACAAATGGGGAAAAAGAAAAACAAAACAAAACAAAACCAATGAGAAGGGAATTGACGGCAATAAAACTAAAAAGGAAAAGACTAAAACGCAACAATGTGGAAAATCATAATAACATAAATGGAATGAAAAGAGCCAGGAGGAAAAAAAACGCAAACGCAAGACATCAATTTTTTTTTTAAAAACAGATGAAACATTAACTATAAGCTAAAGTCTTCGTCGTCTATATCCATTTGACCATCTTCAATGTACTTTCTAAACTTCTCCCTCTTGACTTCTTCCAAGTGCTCTAACTCTTCTTCACTAGGTGGTAAACCTTCGTTCATCAAATCGGCTTGACGTGCTTCATTGAAAGACTTCAATCTGTTGTGCAATTCTTCACGACCGTCCATCAAGATACCCTTAGGCAAAATACCACCAGCAAACGTTCTGAGATGTTCCACTTTTTCAGCCTCTTCTCTCAAGATAGTGAACATACGAGACATACGACCGATGGATAGCAACTTCTTTCTCAAGGAGGCACGGATCTCACCAGGCGTCAACTTCTGGCCGGAACCAACGTGAACCATTTGTTCTTCGTCTAGTTGAGACGCAGTGACAGCCTCCGGAACGTCCTCCAAGGACTTTACCACGTCTCTTGCCAACGGGGTCTTTTCCACCAATTCGTCATCGGTACAGATGTTCAAAACGGACAGTAAGATATCGACAACTTTCTCGGAAACGAACGGAATAGACCACTCAAACACGTCCATGAAGTCCGGTAGATGGTATGGGGATTGACTAGCGACAAATTGTTTGATGTTGAAAGTTGAGCCATCGTATATCAACGTGGCCGCTTTGTTTCTATACGTTCCACAGTAGTTTGGAGCTGAAAACAAAGTGATCACAGATGGGAACCCGTTGGCATCGTTCTTGCGGTACATTCTGTAACCTGCATCCTGTGCTTGATGGGCTCTGATTATACTTAGCAAGTTGTTGTTTTTGAGGAATCGGCAAGCCGCTTTGTGTGTAAAGTAGTAGGAACAGTGTCTTTCGTAATTGTCTCTGAAATATGATCTTGGATCTTCCTCGTCTTCTAAAATTTCTGTGTCGTAATCTGGAGATGGATCTGACCACATAATATCACAATACAAGCCTTTTGATGGGAAGTCGTAACGGAACCGGTTAATGCTGTTGATGTCTGTAACGTACACCAGCTCTGGTGAGATGCCACCATGGCAACAGAAGAATTGTTCATTGAGAACAGCACACAATGGCATCATCTTGAAAGCATTTAGTGCCTCTCTATAGATCTTCAAGGAATATTTGACTTCACATTCTCTTTTAAATGTAAAGTAGTCTGTCATTCTCTTTGTTTCGTGGTTACCTCTGAGCAACCAAAAAGTGGTTGGGAAGTTGATCTTCATGGCGTACAACAATATCAACACTTCTGTAGAGTAGTCACCTCTATCAACATAATCGCCTAAAAAGAGGTACTGGGTATCTTTCGGGTCACCGCACATGTCAAACATCTTACACATATCATAATACTGTCCATGGATATCTCCAACAACAGTAGCTGGACAAGGAACTTGGATCAAGTTTGGTTCCTTTTCAAAGATCACCGCTGCTTGCTGTAAGATGGTGGTCAACTGGTATTCGGACAACTTACCCTCCCTTGAGAAATGACCCATCAAGAACTTGTAATCAGGGATCATGTCGGTACCAAACACTTGTTTATCTGAAGGGATCTTGTTAGATGGAGGCTTGACGTTGGGAATGGCTCTCTCTATGGTGCTGAACCTCTGACCTTTTTCATCGATGTATATAGTGGGGTCCAGAGTGTTTTCGTTCTCTTCTCTGTTTTTCACCTGCCTTAGAGCATTCTCTATCTTGACGGTGTTTTCATACGCCCGCAGTCTGTCAGGTGGATCCGAACTCATTGTATGTGTTTCTGTGTATTTTTTTTTTTTTTCTTTCGGTAGTTTCTTTGTTGTGGTGCTAATTGGGGGTGAATTTATAGACCTGATGGTTGTTTACTTCCTTATAGTGAGATCTGTGTAGCGTGCGGAAGCTTGGGGCAGAGCAAATTGCCTTGAGACTAAGTGTACAGGTTCCCGTATGTGTCGATAACAAGGAGGGAAACGACAAGGAATGGATAAGGCAGGACAAATGCTGTGTTGTAAGGAGAATCCGAGAGAGTAACGACCAGGATGGTGGTGGCAAGCGGGAAGCCAAACCAAAGAGAAACAGACACACCGACTGCTGCAAGGCCAGAATCTGGGATGTGCTCAGTTTCTCTCTCTTTGTGTGTGCGGGCGGCCGTTTGAGTTTGAGTCTCTGTGTGTGCAGGCGGTGCTGGCTTGGTCACGTGACTCCCAGAATGGGTACACTGTCTCTGATTTTCTCTTACTCTTACAGGTGTGCCATCTATATACATCTATGCATGTTAATTCGTTGTTATCAAGGCAGATCTATAAATTTACACATGGTCCCCCTGCTGCTCTTTGTAACTGTAACATCCTTATGAACCTTCCCACAGTGAGGATCTTCGCGATGATAGCACCCTTTCGACTCAACGGGACCAGTTCGGTCGACCTATGCTCCCTTGCGATGGTTGATGCATCGACGCCAAACATTGAATTACTCAGCCTCTTCAACCTTATTCTCTCGTTTAAATCTTCTAGAACTGAATCGGAAAGCTGATCTTTCGAAACTATCGAGATCAGCGCACCCATGATGTTCAACAGCTCCTGTGTAACTATTGGGATGGAAGCTGTGAAAATGTCTATGAACTCTGGTAAATGGTATGCAGACGGCTCATTTCTGAATTTCTTAAATTTCAGACCACCACCGTTTGTTGCTGCCGTTACGCTGTTGGACCGTTTGCCGTGGCTCGATAGACTAGCCGTACTACCCCGACGACTTCTAGGCGTCAATGTTTGCGATAGCTGTTGTGGCGAAGTACTAGTTCTCAAAGTGGAGAAGCTTTGGAACGAAGTAGCAGAGCTGTTGCTGAGAGAATAAGGGTAAGAATTGGGCACAGATAAGTTGTTAGATAGAGACGTGGCAGGATCGACAAGTAGTGCTCCGCAGTTGTTGTTCTTACCAGAGTTGAAGTTGGATGCTGATAATACAGAATAAACCAGTGATTGGTTGTCTCTCTGGTATTGGATCACAGGCTCCAAGGAAAACTTATAGTGGAAAGATTTGACGCCTCTGGATCTGATGATGGTCGTCAAGTTGTTGTCAGATAAGAATTTCTGTACTGCTCTGGAAGTGTACTCAAAGGCACCCAACTGAGTCTCTCTGTAGTAGGATCTGAATCCATCCCCGTGTAAGCTGTCAAACTCAAATCTTTCAATGGGGGCACTGTTCAACAGATCATTCAATATTGGGTCGCCAGTGACGTCAAGTTGGAATCTGCTCACGGATCTGTTGATGTCATCTAGTTTGGCCACGTAATGGGATATGCCGCCAGAGACACAGAAGTAGGAATCGTGCAATACGAGAGCCAACGGTAAGCTTGCAAAACTTTGAAGGAAATGGTTATACATCTCAGACGAGTACTTGTACAGGCACTCTTTCTTGAAACAGAACAGGCTCTTGCTAATTATTTGCTGCCCTTTGGAACTCTCTTTAAATAGCGGATTCGCCTGTTTGCAAGATTCTGATCCTCCTCGAAGCATGTAGACATTATCAGGATAGTTCAATTTAAGGGAGCAGAGTAATAAAAACACTTCGATTCCGTACGGGCCTACGTTGACGTAATTTCCCAAGAAGACGAGTCTGTTGATGGAAGGTGGGAATCTCCTTATGATGTAAAACAGATCATTCAAGCTCCCGTTTAGATTCCCAACAATGATAGAAGGGAGGGAGTTATTAGTGGCAGGCCTTAGTAAATTCGGTTCACGATGGAGTAAATCTCCAGTGAGTTTTAATAATCTGGTGGCTTGATCAGGTGTGAGTTTGCGCTGGTCTTTAAAGAGTCTTAGAAGGAGTGACATATTGGGAACGCCATCCTCGTTGAAAACTTCGTTGTCTAAAGGCACACCCGTCTGCGGGGGGTTCACAGAGGCTACAACTCGATTTGTGGTGATGTATACGTGACCATCTTTTTCATCAATGTAATGTGTAGGGTTGGTGGGATCGTAGATGATTTGTTCTTCGCTTGGTGTATCCTTGTAGTCTTCAAAAAACGTATATGGTTCTGATCTGATGGAAGGCAGAGACCCTTTCTTAGAGATATTGGAATGTAACACAGAGCCAGTTGCAGATGTTGTTGTTGTAGCAGAAGATGAACTTATAGTGAAATTGGTTGATGTTCGAATGAGCGAGTCCGAGGAACAATTTGACACTTGGAGTGAAAATGAAGGTGGTTTTTTGGGGTAAGATATGAGAGATGGAGGTGGTTGAAAATCTATGTTTCTTGGCCTTTCGGAGGTACTGACATTGCTTGGCCGTTGGTTAAGGGTATCCTTCCTGTTGAAGGTGTTACGGGCCTTCTTCCTAAATTTTTGGAACATGGATAGATTTAGCGTTGTTTAGCCTTGCCAAGAGTGAGAGATTCAAGCTGAAAACCCGCTCAGGTTGAGAGTTAGTGGAGTGTTGATGAAGCGGAGAGGGAAGCAGGTGAGATCAAATAACAGTCATTTCGATGCCACCCAAATATATATATATATATATGGGCATAGACAGACACAATTATATAATGTGCACATCGCATGCAACTCCGCTGCGGCACATCCCAAAAAGGTCGAAATGAAAACAGTGCCCGCTTCCATATCCAGTTGCTGTATCACGTGTGCCGTATACACGTGACTCAACTGCTCTGTCAGATAACCGTCCCATCTCGATTCTCTGATATCTTTTACATCTTTTAGATCCCTCTGATCGATTTTTGGTCTCAACGTCGACCAGTTCATACGCCGCCAACAAGCCGGCATCTCACAGCTATATATTAAGCACATGCATGCATATACCGCCCAGGAACCTGCGCCACTCGCCGATGTTGTGTATCACCGATACGACTTGTCAAATCAATCGAGACAATTCGAAAAGGTAAAATGAGATCAATCGAAGCGAAACATCGATTCCAATACCTTAAAAGACAAAAAAAAAGGCTGAGTTTCAGTTTGCACAGTGGCCCTTTAAATTTTTATTTTTAGCAGTCGCTGCACTGGCAAGTTGCGGGGGCGCCTTGGCAGTTTGGACCTGTTTTTTTTTTTTTTTTTTTTTTTTTTTTCATCTCTCTGTCTTTTCTCCGTTATATTGGCTGTTCCTTGTATTGGCCAGCTATACCGCTGTCTGATGCATGTCTATCCTAGCTGCAAATTGGCATTGGCATTGGCATTGGCATCTCATCCTCTGACTCATTGTGGATACCTATCTACTGTGCTGTGCCCCGCCCCTATTACCTATAAACTGTAAGACCCAACCTCCTCGTTAGGTTCACGCTTTAGATCCTAACTGTAGTGCTCCAGAGTCCAGGATGCCAAAGTCAGCTTTTCAACTTAACCAAGAGAATCCTAAGCATCCGATTCCCGCTGCCATGTATATATATATAGTTTTTCTCTTTCGTCATCGTCGTCCTCATAGCCACTACGAAATGCCAGGGCTTAGCAGTTAGCAGCTGTGCACACATGCCCGCTCAGGCGGTGGCCCCCTTTGGCTGGCTCCTCAATTCTCCCTGCCAAACTTGATTACAACACCAAAACGCACACACGAAAAAAAAAATTCCACCGCGTGCGCAAAACAGGTCTTCAATCACACAAAAATAAATTTCACCAGTGTGCTAGTTTATCTTTCCGGGACTATTATTTGGCATCTATTTTTTTTATTTTAAGTTCAATCTGAATCTTTTCTTTTTTTGATTGTCAGAAGTGGTGATGAGAGAGACACAAACAAAGAATCATAACCTTGTTTCAATACTCCAATCACCGACTGATCGCAACTCTTAAATTGATTTCTCATATATCTTTCCTCTTTTTGTTCCACAACGGTTTCGTTTGTTTTATCTTTATCAAATATTTCCTCTTTACCTCCCTTTTAGACTTCTTTTTTTTTTGCCTTGCTGGAAAACCAGCCACGATTCATTCATTCCTTTCCAAATCAAGTCTGCAATCTTACCGACTTCGCCATCAACCCCTATTTACACATCTTTATAAACAATCGTAAGGGATGTCGGCACAACACAAACTAGCTGCCCGTGAAAACACTCTAAAGATCGAAAATGCGTTGAAACAGATTAAAAATAGACACTCAGATTTTGATCTCAAACAAGCTGACCCAACGATATATATAGACGACAACGGCAACAGTTTCAGAACCACAGACAGAATTATCTCCGATGTGCCACCACCTACATCAGAGAAACCATCGGATGCCAAAGTGTTCAGCAACCCAGGCGGGTTGCCCAATTACAAGTTTTTGAAAGAACACTTCAAAAGGGAAGGTAAACTCAGTCAACTGCAAGTGATCCGGATTTTGAGCATGGCCAATGACATATTTTCTTTGGAACCAAACATGTTAACTGTGCCTGCTCCCGTTACTGTTTGTGGTGACATCCATGGACAGTTCTACGACCTTTGCAAATTGTTTGAGATTTGCGGAGATCCAGATCAAGCATCGTTCTTGTTTCTTGGAGACTACGTCGATCGTGGGAACAACTCTTTGGAATGCTTGTTGCTATTATACGCAATGAAGATTAACCATCCAAACACATTTTTTATGCTCAGAGGCAACCACGAAACGAAACAGATGACTTCCCATTTTACTTTCAAATCAGAGTGTTTAATCAAACATTCGATCGACGTCTATAGGGCATCTTTGGAATCTTTCAAATCGTTGCCCATTGCGGCTATCATGAACAAACAGTTCTTCTGCGTCCATGGTGGTCTATCAAAGGACTTGCATACTCTCGATGACCTCTCAAAAATCGACCGTTTCGTCGTTGATTTTCCAACGTCTGGATTATACTGTGACTTGATGTGGGCAGATCCAACTTCCGAATACGACACCGAATATACAGGCAACGATAAAAGTATCAATTCTATGTTCCGCCCAAATCACGAAAGAGGCTGTTCTTATATGTTCACCCATAAGGCAGTGTGCAAGTTTTTGCAATACAACAACCTTCTCTGCATGATTCGTGCACACCAGGCTCAAGATGCGGGTTACAGAATGTACAAAAAGACAGAACCACAGCAGTTCCCCTCCGTTATAACGTTGTTCTCAGCTCCAGACTATTGTGGTACATACGGTAACAAGGCCGCTGTACTGAGGTACGAGAAATCAGTGATGAACATTAGACAGTTTTCAGCGCAGAAGGAGCCTTACCACTTGCCAAAGTTGCTCGATGTGTTCACATGGTCAATTCCGTTCGTGGCTGAGAGAACGGCTGATATATTGTTCAGCGTTTTGAACATTTGCACAGACGAAGAATTGGAGAAAGACACTCCTATCGCTAGGGAATTAGTCGATAGTCTGAATGACTTTGGTGGCAGGGATAAGTTGGTGCCTTCACAAAGGCCTACCTCAACGCATCCTGTTCTGTCCAGAATACACGCCACAACGTCAACTACAGACCTAACGAGTTTCAACAGTGAGAGTATAGATGATTCAGATGACGGTTTGAAGTTGGATGACGGCCCCTCTTTGGCAAGAGACTCATTGCGTAACAAGATTTTGGCCATCGGTAGGGTCTCAAGAATGTTCAACATGTTGAGACAAGAGGCTGAGAAAGTGGAACAGTTGCGGTCGTTGGCTGGAGGCACAAGTTTGCCAAAAGGTGTATTGCTCAATGGGTCAGAGGCATTGGATAAGAAGTTGTCAAGTTTTGAAGAGATTCGGTTGGCAGATTTGGCTAACGAAGGTTTACCTCGTGAATCGTGATACTCAGGAAGATGACAAGACAAAGAAACGTGGTGTGGGTTTTCTTCCCTGGTACCACCTGTATGATTATGAAATGCATTGAGGACATTGTGATACCTTTCTATTTATTTATTCTTTTGTAATTTATTATTTCCATTTTAAATATATACCTCCACCACTGAAGTGGTGTGTGTACTTTATTCTTTTTTTATGTGATAAATCAAAATTGTATATATATATATAGTAAAAAAACAAATGTGTGTCTATAGTAAAGGTTCACGAGCCGCACATCCACTCAGTGTGGGCACAAAGATTTGAAAAATTTATTATTATTTTTTTTTTTTTTCTTTTATCCTTTCATACAAGAAAAG
Source organism: Ogataea sithepensis (assembly GCA_030564825.1). Classification (NCBI taxonomy): domain Eukaryota; kingdom Fungi; phylum Ascomycota; class Pichiomycetes; order Pichiales; family Pichiaceae; genus Ogataea; species Ogataea sithepensis. The sequence goes on along the minus strand of JAJMAB010000006.1, from coordinate 263,030 downwards.
GTTTTAATTAGAAGAGATATCTGTTGCCATACCCACGGTTAAGGAAAACTATAATATCAATCTACATAAATATAAAACCATGGAAATTTTTTTAGAAGATTCAGGATACATATCAGCACAGCCTCCACAGACAACGTTACTTATTTCAAACGATCAAGCACAAGCCAACTTCGAACTCGGAGTGTCGATGTTGATCCACAAATGGGACACACTTACAACCGCAGTCGACAACTTGTGGGGAGGCCCGCAGTCGTCCGAAAAGAGGGACTGGATTACAGGTATAGTTGTGGAGTTGTTTGCCATGAGTAAAGAAGTCGACACGATCATGGTGCATGAACTCTTGTTCAATTCGATGGAGGACGAGTTCGACGTGTTGGTACAGGACGACTCTACCGTTGTTGTCGCTCAAGGCATCATCGAGGTTTATAAAGAGTGTGTGGAAGGTAAATTTGGTAGAGTGCATGGCATGTATCAGAAGTGGTTGCAGAAGGAAGAGTATCGTGCCAAGAATGGAATCAAGAAAACTGTGGTGCAAGTTGTGGAGGATCCAAACAATCCAGATAGCGAAGACGAAGATGATGAGGATGATGGAGACAATCAGGATCAAGATGGTGATGTGGCTATGGATGTGGATGAAGAGACGGTGAAGAGAAACGAGCCTATTGTGGATGATGATGGGTTTACTATGGTGGTTAAGAAAGGTAGACGTTAAAGCTGTGGGGTTGCTTGGCTTCGATCCGGTGTAGTTTTTTATGTATCTGTTTGTGTTTTTTTTAGTTTGATTAATAGAGTGTTGGGCCGCGTTAGCTAGTTGGTGAAAAGTTAAAATGAAAATTGAATTATTAAAGTTATTTATAAGAACTATTTATAGGAGATAAAAATTAATATAGCGAAAAAGAAAAAAAAAATGGATGATGATGTAAAAATGAGAATATACTGCGGTGGGAATGATATCTAATATGTTATTATTTCTAAGATAGAGGACCAAACAAAGGCGTATTCTGACCGGACTGCATTGTTGGCGTTGTTCTACCACTAACAGAAACCCGATTTGGGCTGCTTAGACTCAAGGAGTTTCTAGGCGTGAGACGCAATTGAACATGAGAGAAATCGGATGGGCTCAGTCCACGGCTCAAATCAACTTCACTTTGTGCTAGTGACGGTGGGATCGATAACCCATTCAGGGATGGTGATCCAGGAGTGGATGTTACCGGTGAGAATGGATTCTGGTTTTGGAAGAGGCTCGGTGGTGGTTGTGTCAATAGTGGGCTGTTTGGTGACGACGATGCAAATTGGGAGTCTCCTGCTATGTTCAAAGATGGCGATGAAACTATGCTATGTAAAGATGCAACACTCGACTTCCTTTTGGCAAAACTGACAGAATTGAATCTTTTAATCAAAGTGTCTGCAACAGTATCCTGCGATCCGTTCTGTTGCAAGAAAGATGGCTGTTCCTTTTGTTTACCCCTGACCGTGAACAACTTGATTGCAGTTCTGTTCCATATAGCGTAAGAGCTTAGCGCCTTGGTCGCCCTGTCAATCAGCTCCGCTTCGGTTTTCTTGGATGGATCATTGTTGGTCGAATTTGTTGTGTTATTGTTGTTGGAATTGTTTCCCCAACTACCGAACCCCCAATCGGAACCAACCTTCTTGAACGCTGAGATCGAAGATGTTATCTCACCAAACAAATTCTTGCTCTTAAGGATATCGTTACTGATATAAATTGCATTCCATAATATGGATTCATACCAACCCAAAGACAAGTTCGACCAGGTAAATTTCAATGGTTCGAATTTGCTCTTTGCTGGGTTGTACTCGTTAGGAATCTTTTGTGTCTGCAAGAACTCGACAATACGTAGACCAGAAATCTTGTTTATGCATGTTGCTGCATCAGTAGTAGCGTTGATTGTGATCTGACCACGGATATATCTGATGCATTCTACTATCAACATTGTTGCGTGCATACCTGACCACGTCTCGAACAGAGTTGCATACATGGGTTGCTTGCTTTTAGCCTTCAGAGACATACCCACAGGTAACTTCGGTCTAATGATAGGTTCTTCGACCACCTCACCTTCAATAATCGAATCCAGCAGCACCGTTTCAATTCCATCATCTGCAGAGTAGTTACTTCTTAGAGTTGAAGCTGATTTGTTGGACAACAACGAAATCTGAGATTGTTGCGACATTTGTCTTTGCGGTGTCTGTGGCTGTTGTGGAGGAGGGGGTTGATGCGGTGAGAATACCACATCTGAGTCTATGCTTAATTTTCCGGAACCAACATCAGGATCATCTGATGCAAGAAATTCATCCTCCATTGCTTCGGAGATCTTTGTAATCGATCTCAACACACCTTCGTACGCATCGTGATTACGTGCTAGGATGTACAGGAATATGGCAGAATTTTGAGTGTTGCGGCAAATATGGTGGCATATAGATCTCAGCAGTAAAGATAAAAGGTCCAGGTTGATGTTGTTCTCGGAAAGGAAACTAACATTGGAGAATTTGTAAATTAGTTGTGTCAAAGAATTGGATGCACCATACGATAAGCTGGATGGATCAGACGTTAACGGCGAAGGGTTTAACAAATCTTTAGATGACAATCTTCTGTTAAATGTTGGCGGATCAGTTTTCGTATCTGCCGATGAAGTCAGTGGGACCAGGTTGTAAACACATTCAACCAATGTTGGTATTAAAATTGGAGGGCACTCGACCATTAGGGTATTACAAGCATGAATTGTTAAAAAATCACGGTACGTTGTAATGGGTGTTGAAATCCTAAAAGTATTTGGTAAACCTGCATAATAGTTCTTATCCATTGAAGTTGATAAAGTTCCAGAAATCGTTGGGTCGCATGTTAAGAACAGGAACAAATAAGAACAGGTTCTAACTAGGTCCCTATATTTCTCAACAGCTTTATAATGTGAGATATAGTAGAACAAAACAACCATCATTTTAGGACCGTGTGCAGAAGCAATGTGGTTTCTAAATCTTTTATTGCATTGATAAAACTCCCAGATCAAGATCACCAATTCAGTGCACCAAATTGACGGTTCTGAACTACCGAACGATTTACCTTTCATGAGCATCGAAATACCAGCGGCAGAGGCGGCACCATTCAGACCACCTACGTTCGATCTCATTGATCTGAACAGAGGTTCGACTAAACCTTGTTCTAATAATTTGAGTTCGTGCTCTTTGTAGAGTCTGCCACAATAAAACCGCACTAGGTTAGTCGGTTGATCAGCCAAGATATTCTGTTTCTTCAAGAAATCTAAATCAGATTTCGGTAGCGGATAAACAATCATTAATGAAAGTAGATGGATTGCATTTGTGATCATCAAAATTCTGACTTCCTTTAATGAGTTGTTGCTAAAGTTCTCCAATCCATTATCGATGGCACCGCCTGACTCCCTGGTTGATCTACATGTAAGATTCACAAGCGACGAGATCATAGTCAATATTTGTAACTTGGGAATTGACGTGACTAAAACTGTTAGATATCTCGATCCAGTAGGAACAACATTGGTCATTTGTTTGTATAGGCATTGAGAACAAAGTGAAATGAGGAACCTTAGTACTTCCAATCGATTGGAATCTAAATATGAATCAGGCTGTTGTGGTAATCCTGCCAGCCCGATACCAGGCTCCCAAATAGCAAACTTAACATTTTGTGACTGCTCATTCTTAGCAGATTTTATAGTGCTATCCTTTTTCTCTTCAGGTATTGGTACGGTGAAACCGGAAGTGAATAATAAATTAACTGCAACCAAAACCAATCTAGCACCCAAAGGCATGTTCAGCTTAGTGGTTATTCCTCCGTCATCAAAGTTAACTTTTATAGACGCAGACTCGTTTAATTTATCTTGGTTTGTTACGAAATTAATTACACCTGTAGTGCTGTTTGATAGAGAAGCTTCATTGGATAACGAAGAAGCAGGTGAGTCAATTCCCACTTTGGCAGCTGTTGATTCCTGTGACAAAGGAGATTGCAAGTCCAAACTTGTGCTTAATGACCAGAATAAAGACCTTTCAATGCCTTGAAAGTCGGGTCTTTCGTATATGAATGGAAGCAATTTTGTAAGTAATCTGATGCAATTTAATAGTTGTAACGTTGGAAAATTAGGGCAGGATGTGTTTTGTCTAGTTAGCTGTAACAATCTATATGAAATACGTTGTAATAATAAGCAAAATCCTTTGATGTTTGTATCTCTTATCGATCTAATATCTGCGGCAGTAAGAAGATTGAATATATCATTGACAGATTCCGGTTCAGTCCAGAAGCTGTTCCAATAAGGGTCGTCAAATGGGATATCTTTGGATGAGTCCGCTAGGCGAAATACATGACTTTTGAATTTTAATTTGGAATCGGAAGAACCCATCTTCCTAATGGTTGGCAATGATGATTCAGAGAAGCTACACGTTGATGATTGGGATTGGAGTTGGATGGGAAAGATTTCGAATTTCCTCTTTGTAATAAATGGGCTCTGAAGAAGCTTATTGAGCGAGAGCGAAGTTACCAAATCAAATCTATCCTGTTTGTATGTAGCTTGAAATACAATAAGACTAATTCAATTTGAGAAAAACAGCCTTGATCTCTTTTGCTGTTGTGATTTCAAAAACGTATTGTCGGTTCATCAAGCCAACAAGAAAACCATCGATAATGGAGGAAATTCTTCGGCTTCTACGCAGTTCAGATTGAATTTGAAATTTTCGCTGTCGCAGAGGGAACAATCAGGGATTGGCGCACCGAATGTATTGTATTATGGAGTTTACAGACTCCTCTCAGGATACTCCAAGCGATGTATGATTCAACTCTTAGGCTCCTACTCTCTGCAAATTTGAGAAATATAATGGTGCGTGGATGTGATAATATTTAAACTATATAGAATTGGATGATATATAATTCTGCTAGCTGAACCACAAGCGATAAATATAAAGGCGAAACAACAGGAGGGGGGGGGGGGGCGGAACAGGACAAACTAAAAAGAATCGGCAAAAATGGAATGTCTTCTTGTCCTCTTTCTAGAAATAAGATGGACAGAAGCACATATGAAAGAAAAGAAACTTTAATCAGAAAAATCAGAAAAATCAGAAAAAACAAAATGAAGGAGCACAATAAATACTACAAGAAAATAATGGCTAAAATCAAACATGTGCTGCAAACAAAGAAAAAAAAACATAACATCATTGTATTCGTGGCAAATGAGGAACTGGGGGATCAATAACAAACAGAATATTAATTTAGAACTCTTCCTTGAAACTCAAAGGTCCATATTGGGAAACGTAATCGTCATATTCTCTGACTTTGCTGGAGTCCTGAACCATCTTTTGATTTGATGAAGGATAGTTGATGGATTCGTCATCTTCTCTAGAACGTTTAGCTGGAGAGACGTTTAACATTCCATTTTGCAGTGTCTGGATAGGTCTGGATTGCGTGTTGATTTCATCTTCCCATCCAGCCAAGGAAGAAGCAGTCGATCCATTGTAGAGTAAAGGAGGGGGTTGGTTTTGCAAATGAGAAGGTAACGGAGCCCTCTTGATGTTCGAAAAGTGCTGTTGTTGGTAGTCATTCATATAGGAGTTTGGAGTGGACGTATTAGTGTTTTGGAAAGGGTTTTGGTTTTGGTCGTTTGATAGCATGTATCCGTCGTTCACACTCTTTCTGATTCTCATGCCCAGAGTCTGTAGTCTCTCTTTGATTGGATCGACTGGTTGTTGTGGCTCTTCCATAAAGGAATTGCAGTTGGCACGTTTATAAAGTTGCATTTTGTGAGTAAAGTAATGGATGTAGCAGAGGGTGATACAAATAAGGTTCTATGTTAGAAGGAATAGAAAGAGAAAGAATTTCCAATAGACAAAAGACAAAATAAGCACATCTCGAAACTTGAAACCATCAAGCTGTTAACAGCAGGGAGGACTCAGGAGTTGCAATTGATCTGAAAAAGGAAATCGGTGTAGAGGTGCAAAATAGAGTAACGATATTACAATGGGCGTGACCGTGATCACGTGCAATGAAACAAAAAGGAAGAACGAAACACCGACGCGTCTGCCAACATTCCGTGCGGGCAGCGACGCGAGCGTTGGCCGTTGCCCTTTTGGGCATAAATTGTGTGCATCGGTGGGTAATTTGGGGGAATTTGGGATCGATCTCTATATAGACGCTGGCTCTGCCCCTGCGTTGACCGATTGCTGGATCCCGATTTGCTTTTCCACTGCTGGTACAACTGGCTGCCGTTTGGATCTGTTCTACAGCCTCTTTTAACCCTCTATCATTGTTACATTCCCTTCCACCACCCACTTCTTTCTTCTTTTTTCTTTCCATCTGGCATCGATATCGCTTACTGGGCACATCCTTTCCTGCTTTTCTATATCTCCATCTTTTTCCTGTTCCTTCTTGCACGTCATCTTTTTTTGTGTTTTTTTTTTTTTTTTTTTTTTTTTTTTTTTTTTGCTTATTGAATAATTATTTCCCTCTCCTATTCTATCGTCACCTTTAATTGCCCTAGTTCAGCATGTCGTCTTGGTCCCCACTGGCAAACCTCCTCTACGGGAGAGTCGTCAAGCCTTTTCTTCCTTTGGATTCATCAAAGGACAAGACTAACAAGCATCTATTGAAAAATTTTAGAAACATTTACCCTGGTGATCTGGTCTACTTGTTTGAAACGGATTCCACCTCCAAATGGGCTAGAGGGTACATCGTTTCCTTACCAATTCCTTCTGATTTCTCATCGGCCAGTGTCAACCTCGAAAAATTACCAGAATCAAGAGTCACCGTTTGTGTTGTTCCGCTGGAATGTATCAAAGTGTTGAATGAGATCGCCATTCCAGCAGATCAAGATCTTGTGAATCCAAATTTGATCATCGACGAAACTGTGGTTGTTGATGAAGTCGATGACAATTATAGCATCATGACCTCAGATGTGAAAAAAGCTCACAAACCATCTTTACCCGTGGATGACAATTTGGATTCGACAGATTTGCTCGAAGAGATAGTGTCTTCATTGAAGTCCATCACAGTTCATATCTATGCCATGTACGCTTTGAATGACTTCAATTTATTCAGAAAGTTGATTGACATCTACCACGAATTGGACTTCATCAGATTGAATCTAACACATGATCTCATGACCAAGCATGAACTATCCGTATCAAAGAAGCAAGCTGTCTTATTGTTAAATAGAATTGCCAAATTGTTAGCTTCTAACAGTCAAGGTGACTTTGACAACAAAAAGAAAAAGCATGATATTGCTGGTTATGAGGCTATCTTTTCCAGAGATGAATCTACTGCTCAAATTTATTCAAGTAATGTTCCAAATCCCGAGAAGAATTTAGTGAACTTAGCCACTGTTGCTCAAAATCAACTGTTTTCAGCGTTATCACCAAATTATCCCGTCACTTATTCAGATCTGTCGTTGATACCAGAAAAGAATTCTAAATTTGACAAGGTTCCACCGTCACATGTTTTGATCGATTTCAAATCGGTTGGTGGTTCTTCCACAGTTATGCCGAATGGTTACGATGGTATGACTGCTTATATGTATCTAAGAAACTCGAAGAGAAGGTTGACGGAAGCGTTTGCTATCACCATCAGGCCAGATCAAGATTTATTTTTGGATAACATTTCCGCTGCATTATTCAAGAACATTCCAGCATCCGAAGTGGATGCTGGTAGAATTTACTTGGTTGCCCTCCTTACTGAAAATATCAAGTTGGACAACAACTCTGCAGCTAAAGGCAGTGACTTGAAATGTATCAGGAAGGGCATTGCAGCTGGTGTGGCTGATATCTCAAGAATCTTCTCCAGAAGAAAAGGTCACTTGGCAAGTGGTGAGGCACATCATTTTGCAATTAAGTTGTACGGCTCCTACATGACTGCAAACCAACAGCCTGTTCAATTGACTCCTGGAATGAATTCAATGATGGCAATGTCCTTAACTATGACAAACAATGGTTGGGGTGAATTGGTCGATAGAATCATCTGTGGGTCGAATAAGGGTGTTGCTGTTAACCCTCGTGCAGAAAAATTAACCTTAAGCATCAAGGAGTTAAGAAATGAATCATTTTTAGAAGGGCATTTGGAGTCTGGTACATCTGTCAGAAGAGACGGTGTTGTGAGTACAGCCATTTCATCGATTAGAACGATGAGTTACAATTCTATGGAGCCAGACTATGATCGTATTTATTTGAAAGTTGTCAAAGTTTCGAATATCCAGACGGAATCCAAGGAGAGAGCTTTCACCACCGTGTGCCTGAAATCATCAAATCCTAAGTTGAAGTTTTGTAAAGGTACCAACGAAGATCCTAAGAATTCTTGGCAATTCTTGTCGGTTTCTTTGAATGAATATGTTGGAGAAACTATCCAGATTGTGGGATTTGATAGGAACATTACCAACGAAAACGACTACTTATTGCTAAGCGTCTATTTAAATGGTGACCTCTTGGGTGAAGGCAAATATCTGCTAAGATCTTTCAACCGTATCAATGACACTGGTAAGAAGTCAAAGTTTGTCGAAATGACCAGTGGATCATCGCCACAGTCGCTAGCATCTGTACAATTGGAACTTGACTTTGTGGGAAAAAACTACAACGTTGATACTTACATCGAAACAATTTTGAACTGGAACAAGTTGTTTGAACGGGGTATCGATTCAAGTGAAAAAAATCTCATCGCTAGTTTGTTAAAACTTAACAAAGTGGAAGTTGTTGTTGTTGTCAAACATTTTGGAGATTTGTTATTGAAGCTGTTGGAAATATTTAATGTTGCAAGTGCCAAAAGAATGGAACAACTAAGAATTGCTGCTTTTGAGAGTACTGTTCACCTGCTTGATATTTCCATAGCCAGACATGACCAGTACATCTATTTGTTTACTGATTTTATAACCAAGTTTACTAAAGATGGTTACAAATTACCTGATATTGGTGCAAGCATGCTTTCGATTATGACCTCCTATTTTGCTAAATCCTCGTCCGAATGGAATTCAACAGGAAGAGCACTATGTCGTGTCTCCATTTTGGTTTTGCAATTATGTGATGCAGGCGTTCACGATAAAAACCATTTTGTTGAGAAAGGTTACTTGTTTGTCGAGGCCATTTCTTCCTTCTTGGGCTCTTCAAAAGATAGCATTGTTGCTGATCAGTTGTTACTATTGGAAGTATTAGAATTGTGGATTGATGTTTTAGGTAAGTACTATCCTGAGGATGTGTTACTCGGATTTGTTATCCAATGGCTAGATTCCATTGGTTTGAGAGGTTTAGGTTCTATTGAAGATGCATCCAACAATGCTTTGGTCAACAAAAAAATGAATAAAGAACATCGTATCATCATCACGAAACTTGTATTCGTCAGAAGAATGATTCACTCTTGGTGTTCCAAATGTCAATTGCCAGCTGTTCGGGAGAGATTGATTGTTCGTTCGTTGTTATGGTCCCTACAAATTTTGACTAATGATACTGTTGATCTAGATGCATCAAGGCTAGCCACTGGTATATTGCTATCCATTATCACCACTAGTTTTGGTAAAGATAGGTTATACACTGATGACTCTAACCAACTATATCTGGCTCTAACCAGATCTTTACCTCTACTTTGTAACGTGTTCAATAGATACTTCAAGCATTGCAAAGTGACTGGATTATTGAAGCCAAAGAGAACATTTACCCAATTGTTCCCCACCTCATTTCCATTTGTTGAATTTACTATGGATTCTCTGGTCAACGATGAATCGTTTGCCGGTGTCCTTATTGAAATGGCTATTATTTTGGTTTATATTTCCAAGATTGGTATAACCATTCCAAATGCAGTTAAGGATTTCATGGCAACTCGTCAAGTTGCACCACAATACGAGCCTTTGAACGGTATTTTTGCCAGCTATGGAACATTATTGGAATCTCTTACTCAAAATCTAGACATCATTTCTTCGATCAGAACTATTCTTCAATCCAAGTTTTATCCAAACAGAAAATGGTTTTCTTTGAAGTCTATGGTTACTGAATCTATGCAGACCTATTTGGAATTATTGCTGCCTGTTTCTTCCAAATTGATTCCCCCAGTGGACAAATCTGCTACTTTTGACAAAGTTTTCTTCACTAATTATCTGAAATGTATCTTCCGTTGTGCCACTGCTCAGACGTCATCATTTGAACATTTGATTGAGATGCCTAAGAAGTGTTGCTATCAAATCACTGGTGATATTAGAACGAGATCAGCAATGTTAGCTCAAGATTTATGGAATAAGTTAGGTTGGGACGGCCTGGATGAAGACGTTACACGTTTCCAATTGACTAAATTTGGTGGTTATCAAGTTGAATTCTTCAACAGCGCTGATTACAGCATCATTGAAGATTTGCTGTTGTTCTGTTTGCAACGTAACGACAAGTGTTTGGAAGTTGGTGTCGACATCTTGTGGTCTACTATCGTTTCCGAGTGGGTGATTGGTGAGAACCTATTTGAAATTGAACGGGAGTGTATTATTTCCTTGTACGATATTTTCCACACTGAGGGAAGGTATTCACCTGAATTGTTTGAAATCAAGAATTTCGTTGCTCGTTTGCAGAAAGTGATCCGTTTAGACGTCGAAGACGAAGCTTACAGACCAATCATGAAGCTTGTTGACACGTTGAGTCAATTCTTGAACACTTTGTTCGATTTGAAGAGTATTCCTGCCGGTGATGAGTTTGACGACGATAGAACTTTCCACCAGTTGAACATTTCGTCTTACTTGATGAGAGTCAACAAGCCAGAATTGTTCCAGTCTTTCATCAATGACATGTACGAAAACAATCTATCGAAGAAGAACTATATTCAAGCTGCTTTATCTTTGGAGTTGTTGGCGGATACTTATGATTGGGACATGGAGACGATGCTTCCACATTGTACAAAGCCAAAGCTACCATCACAATCTACTTTCAAGAGAAAGGAAGAGTTGTACAAGATGATTGCCAAGAATTTCATCAAGGGTAATAAGTTGGAGCAAGCTGTTGAGATCTACCAGAACTTGTTGGACGCATACTATAAATTCAACTTTGATTTGACGGGTTTGAGTTATTGTCATGGAGAGTTGTCGGGCATTTATTCTGCTTTGGAAAACGTCGACAGATTGGATTCGAACTTCTTTAAGATTTCGTTTATTGGTTTCGGGTTCCCTGACTCTATCCGAGGCAAGGAATTCATTTACGAGGGTTTACCTTTTGAGCATATCACCTCCATGAATCAGCGATTGTCTCGTGTTTATCCAGGTTCTCGGATCATCAGTAATGAGGAGGAAGCCAAGCGTATGTTGCAAGACACCCCATTTGGTAAGTATCTTCATATAAAGTCGGTTTCGCCATTAAAAGAGATCACAAAGAATTCATTGTCATACATGACCAAGCAGTATGTTGATAACAAAGACTTGAACACATTTGTCAGCGTTCGTCGTTTACCTGGCTCTTCTAGTATCACCAACTTGTGGACCGAAGAGATCACTTATGAGACGACTCTAACGTTCCCAACATTAATGAACCGCTCTGAGATTAAGAGTGTTTCAGTGGTAAAGAAATCTCCTATAGAAAATGCTATTAGAAGTTTGACTGATAAGAACGAAGAATTGGCTACAATGGAGTACAATTTGAATACTGCTATCAAAACTTCATCTGGAGATGTTAAAAATATCAGTGGTTCCGCAATGTTCGATTCGCTTTCAAGAAACTTATCCGGTACTGTTGATTCGCCTGTGAATGGGGGTGTTGGCCAGTACCGTGTGTTTTTCGAAAGTGAGGGTGAATTGAGTGAGGATGCCAAGTTTTTGAAGGCAAAGTTCCTAGACTTGATTAGATTACTCAGTGGACTATTGAGACTACATGGGTTGCTAATTCCAAATTCGATGAAAGTGAGCCATGACACTTTGATGGAGTTGTTCAAAAAGAATTTCCATTTGGAAATTCAAGAGTTAGGTTTGGATCTGGATGCCATCGTTAATGGTAATGGCGTGATTAGCCTAAACGGACTCAACGGTCTGAGCGGACTCAATAAGTTACAAAGCAGTGGTGGTAGTGTTACTGGTGGTTATACTCCAAGTTATTACAGTTCTGGTATGACAACGGGTATTTCTGATAGCAGCAGCTCGTTACATCGTTCGTTTATAGGACAGCAAGGTTCAATCCATTCTGATTCGTCGTTAAGCCGGTACAGCCAAGGGCTGTTGTCGGCCAATACGCCGCACTCACTGAACAAGAAGACTGTATTGAACTACAACAAGTAGCCAAGTTCATAGATTGCGAGAGCAAATTTATATTATATATATATATATGTCTTGGTCGGACAGGAGCCAATTAACGGATATTATAATATGTTAAATATATATATATATATATATAGATACTTATAATTAAAGATTCTAGTTGCTTATAGGTTAAACGTATATCAAATAGATCAATAAACATGTCTATTGTAATGCAGAACAAACAAAGTGTTGACATCATAGATCAATTAAGGCCAAATCGAGTGGCAGGGTCGTAAAAAAAACTGGGCATTCAAACCCTAGAGGTGCATGTGTCAGCCAGTTAGTCAAGGCCCGGGCCCCGGGTCCAATACAGGGGACGACAACTTACAACTTACAAGTCTGCACAGACTCCAGAGTGGCAGGCCTCAGGCACTTGGGCTGTCCAGGGCTCAGTGCCAGCCTCAGCCCCAGCCCCAGGCAGTAGGCACTTGGCAGCCAGCGCCATAAAACAGTCGAATTAAGAACTGGTAAAGTTAGTTGACAAGAGAGAAATGGGAAGAAGAAACGAAGGCGAAGGTGGCTGCCCAAAATGGCAAAGATATTATATAGGACTTGAAATTTAATTTTTACCAAGCGCGTGTAGATCGATCTGTAGCGCTGTATTTCAAATTTGCAGTAGGAATTTTAATTATATATATTAAATAGATGGCTCGGGAACTTGGAGGTTGCGCGTCGGCGACGCGACTGCTGTTATTTTAGTCTTACAGTCTACGGACTCTTTTCTTTTTCCGCTTGTGGCAGCGATTCACGGTGCACACACACAAATTTTTTAATTGCGAGCTGGCATTAATTTTTGTCCTTTCTGCGTTGGCTGCTAATTGCGTCAAAGTGCAGGTGGAATTTGCCGGGTTTCCCTTTTCGGTTTGTTGTCTTTTTGGTTATTTTGTTGTCTCTTTATTTTTGCTTAGCATTTTTTTCTGGCAGCTTCAGACAGGAATATTGTGACACATGGAGCTTCAGAGGTTGCAATACGAATTATTATAGTTGTGGCACGGTGGCAGCTTTTTAATTTCAATTTCAGCTTCTAAGTATGCTGTTCATGGTTTGGCTTTGGCTCTGCATCTTTTTACACTCTGTGTCTCTGCAGTTTGAGCTTTGAAATTAATTCTGTATCACATTATATATATATATATATATATATATATATGTTTTGTAGCTAATCCAAGCAGATATATAGTTCTATATATAAGTACTTATATATATATATATATCCACTTCATTAACTTCGGCAAACAGCACATCCAAAGACCTTCCTGGCTGGCATCTCGATTCCGATTTGCATAACTTCACAGCTCTCCGGCTCCTAACTCTAAGTCCTAACTTTCGAGAGATCTTCTGCGCATCCCTATTTTTCCGTTTGGTTCTTTACACTATATAGCTGGACCTGTACAGTGTACACTTTAACTGTTGGACCATACTATATATATATATATATATATATATTCACCTCCTGTCATATCTCGGCCCAATCTTCGTTCCTTTCGATTCATCTCCCGTTCCACTCCTTTCATCCATCTATTTATATTAAAGTCAATCGTTATCATCTTACAGGTAGTATCTATATCGACACTTTTACACTTTTACCTTCATTCTTTTAAGTCGCTCACTTTGAGTTATTTACATGTACTATTAGTTTAGCATCCCATCCACCCATCCACCCATCCATCCATATAAATATATATCTATATATATATATATGTTTATAACCATCTTGCCATCATCTTCAACTAGCACACACCTCTAATAGAAACTATAGAACCAAAGACATCCACCTTATCTTAAATCTGCTTCTTTTAGGCAGGCATCACATCCTCACCATACATATTAAGAAAAACGTTCTGTTTGACCCCTGCATCATATTTAAATAGGGTATCCATTAGGTTTACAAATCTTCAACTTTTCCCTTCTCATACCACCCACCAGCTTTCAACTTATTTATACAGACAATGAGGACATCATCGACACCAACTAGGTCTTTGTCAGTCTCGTCTAACAAGACCGTCTGCTCCACCTCCACCACTCCAACCTCATCAGCTGATTCAGAATTACACGAATTCAAAAGGTTGGAGCAGACTTTGGCAAAATTTAACTCCTATAAGAAGAATAGCACAACAAAGACAAACATATTGAGACTTGTAATATTACCATACTTGAGGTCTAATGCTACACCTTGGTCTTTTGATCATCAACAACAACAACAACAGCAGCAGCAGCAGAAACCCCAATCCTCGGAACATTCACAACAACAAGACAAGACCCCTGCGGGTTATGGGGCTCAGAATACATATTCAGATAAATACATTAGACTATCAACTAATGTGTTCTTCAAATGGTGGGTTTCGTTACTCAGTTCGGCCAAGGATATACAACATACAGCTTCGTTGGATAAGAATTGCTATTTGGAGTCCATATCGAGAATCATGTCCAGATTTGAGTGGTTATATATCGAAAAGAAACCAATGTTCCAGGACATTCTCGACAGACACAACGAACTATTATTAGAGACTTTTGAATTTGCAATTTCAAGGTTGAACATCAAGGGTATCTCGTTATCCATCAATGCATTCATCGGTAAAGTTTTTGCATACTCGTTTTTGAAACTTCCTCGCCTTTCTCAAGGTTTGCTATTCTTACTGACTTCAAAAGTGAAAAACCATGAACAATTGTACAATATGCTCGTGCTGAATAAAAATCCTAACGAGAAGTTTACACCAACAATAACCAATATGACTAAATATAATAGCGTCTTGAACGATATCTCAACGAAGTTCCCATCCCATCTCACACCTCTCATCAAATCTGCTAGCAAGCCTAGACAGACAAGATTCAAAGTTGAGAAAAATTTTTTGAACTCCATGTATCCTCCACTAGAAAAAATCAAAGGGATTGAAGATACTAAAGGTTTGTGGTGTTTCAGATGGGCCTCTTTAGATCAGGTCGATCTATTCTGTTCTTTCATGAGACACTATCTAACGTTATCTTCCTTCTATTTGAAACGCACAAACAGCCGTGGTACTACATCAAGTACTTTGGAGGTCTTTGGATTACCTGGCTTTTCTTATCTTTTGGCTCACATGTTTGAAATTTTAGATTTTCAAGTCATCCATCATACAAGGCAGCAACAGCAGCAACAATCTAGAACACAACCTAACGCTCCACCTGTGGTGGCTCCTCTGGAATCACAAATCGATAAGCTTCTGAGATTGTTGAGAGATTTCATGTCCAATTATAGACACGATTTCGAACCAGGGTTAAAAATCGGTTTCATCAAGAACGTTGAGAACGTTTTGAAGTTGTTGGTTTATAGAACATCAATCTTTGAGATTGACAAAATTGACATGATTTTCGAATTCTGGGTCAAGTTTGTTAAGTCGCAAAAGGAATGTGCGCCATTTGATAACGATGTCATCGATTGGGAGTTCTGGTTGGACGTCCAAATCAAGCTATTGGACTCTAGGAACATCAACGTCGAATTGAGATCGATTTCAATCTTGTTCCAAGTGTGGGAGTACTTGCCCACTGACATTTATCTTTCCAATCACGATCACGACTACTCGTGGATCATCGATTCCAATGAAAACTTGAAGTTCAACTTGGGTTATTATTTGGTCAACGGTCAGAATTGGAATAGATTCTTTGGACATTATCTGCCGTTGGTGCGTGCTTTCTATATTAGATTCTTAGTCTGGAGGCTCATCGGTGTCGATTCCTTGGACGATACCAAGTGCCTGGACTTCAAAGATTCCATTCACTTGAAAAGAATGGGTCAAATCATTAACAAGAACTTGACAAGGTCATTTGAGCTTTGCAAAGGTTCCACTGCCAGACCTGTTGATCCAATTTTGAACAAGAAGTTTGTTATCTCTGAAATCAGCTCCTACGTTGAAGATTCCAGTAAGAAGGAAACGATCAGAACGCATCCTTATGAGATTTTGGATGATGCCGTTTACTCATGTGCTAACTTGTCGTTATCTACAACTACAACATCCTCTCCATCTTCACCTTCTCCTTTGACTCCTTCTTCATCTCATCAAAGATTATCATCTAAGTTTACAAGTGCTTGGGTTTCAAAATTCTTCAAGAAGAAGGATGAGGATCAAGAGGTTGCACAAGATCCAAAAGTCAGCACGAAGGTCATCAATAGCAAAAGAGAGCCAGCGGTGATAAATTCAGAATCGTCAAGTCCAACTTTGGCTGGTCCACCACCACTTCAATTACTGGCATCCCCTTTTGCTGCTTTATCTGCAGATGATGAGCATTATAACGAGTTGCTCAAGACTCCTCCTAAAGTGTTTAATTCATCACCTTCGATTTCCTTGTCATCCAAGTCGTCATCTCCAAGCCTATTGTCATCAATAACTACTTTTTCCTCCCCACAATCATCTATGTCATCGTTTGAATTCATTGACAAGACAAACAACTCGGCTGTTGTCCATACTCACGATACGTTTTTGCCACCAGAGTTGAACTTGAAACCAAGGGAGTTGTCGAAGCCATATTTCAAGTTTCAATTGGTCAACAACGATCTAAAGATTCAGTCGAACTTCACCAATCTAAGCGTCATCAATTCGAACAAATTTGTCAAGCATGACAATTCGGTCTGCATCTCCAAACCATCGTTGCCATGTCTTGGTAGAAGAAGTCGATTCGGTAGACAAAGTTTAGATAACGAGGACAAAGATGAGGACGATAATGAGGACGAGGACGATGATGATGACGATGACGATGATACGGATCTAAGCGATGGATTTGAAGGTCTTCAACTGCACTTTGAGTCTGACTTCTTAGGTGATTTACAACTAGAGCTAGGGCTGAACAATCTGACAGAGGACAACTCTCCTTCCTTGACCCCAACTAATTCAAATGGTCGCATCACGTTAACTGAGCAACTTCTCAAGATGTCTGACGCCGGCATAAAGTTTACTTCCCAAGAATTGAGAAATAAGGGTAACTTGTGCCATGGTATCTATGAATACAACGTCATTGCGAAGGAGTTTGAACAGTTTGTACAATACAAACTCAGCGAGCTCAAGCATGAAAAGTCCAATGATATCAACAGCGTCGAAGAGAAAAAGTTCAAGTTATCGGAGATGATTCCGATTTTGATTCCTGAGGCACCAGAGAAGTTTAATGGACTGTAAACGTATAGTCCTGTTTTCTTTTTGTTCATTGATTTGTTTTATTTAAATTATTTTTATATCTAGACAATTTTTTGTACTTTTTCTATTGCTTTTTTATACATTTTCATTTTATTTTTTGTTTTTGTTTTTTAGTCTTTATACTGGTTTCTTGATTGATTTTATTGGGTGTATGTTTTTGTTGTGCTTTTATAACTTCTTGATTTTCTTCATTAGTTTACAGTGATGCAATTTGATCTTCGAGATCTCTGCATCTTGTGTATTCACACTGCTTTTCTAGTCTTTTAACCCTTTTTTTTTTTGCTATTGTTTTCATTGGTATGGTACTTCATATGTTATTCCGGCTCGTTATTTCATTTTCTTATGCACATTCCATCGGGTTATATGATGGTTGAATTCGACATTTCACCTTTTATTGCATGGTGTGTTCATTTTCATCCTTTGTATGTCCATTCTTTACTTATTTTTGTCACTTTATACTCATTTCATTATATATTTAATCATTTTGCATTTTCAGTTGTCTACTATAATTTCATAACAGGTAAGAATCCAAGCCTTTAATCGGAGTGTTGGAAGAACTTAGAACATAGAGTCTTAGACTCTTAGAGTTAGAGACTTAGAGTTAGAGTTAGAAGGTACTGCCGACGCGACTACCGACGAGTGCTGACCTTGGCTCTATGATCTATCACTCTTCTCCACAATATATCGGAAAGCAACTCTACAAGTTTAAGTTCTTGCTTCTGATCGATAGCAACCTTTCACCACATCAAAGATATTATTTTGTTAATGCCATCAATGCATATAAACTTATCGATACCCTTGAAAGTGACGCGAGCTTGGATTCATTTTCTACTGGCGATAACGTCTATCTTCTGCATCCTCCTCCCCTGGTCTATAATCATCTGTATAAGGTTCCACTCAACGATCATCCCTACTCCAGTATTTCGGAAAACTTTAACTTTAAATTACGAGTTTAAAGATAGAGGACCATACGCGGTGTTCAACGGATGGGAATTATATTCGAAGTTAGCCGGCTATGAATATGGCTCCACGGATACGTTGAGATCAGGCGCTTTAGGGCTAGACGATTCCGTGTCCAGCTTTGTAGTCAATTTGAAGTTTAAATGGGAGTGTTTGAACAACTTTGGTGATTTAGGGAGCCACGCTACCGTCGGCAATGGGTTAATGGCCTCGAGATTTTCCTTGTTGGATGACTCGGCTTTGAACCTCCATCTGAAACCATGGGAGTTGAACTTGAGGGCCATTGATTTGAAGAGCAAGTTTGTGAACTTGTGGCCCATCACGGACAATCTTAAACGGTCTTTTTTGTTCGACACAAGATCGAACTATCTGAGTGCTGATGACAATAATGATTATGACGGTGAGCCAATTTGGACTTGGCCTACAAAGAGATCCGTAGATGAATGTGTGTACGGGCATAAGCAAGCACAACAGGAGTCATTATCCAAAGATGCAGATTCATCGATATGGAGGTTTTGGCCGTCTTCTGAGCATTACTCAAGACAGGGAGTGATCAATGGAGGAGGTGGTGGAATTTTGCTGAATACCAACGGTGTGTATTATAGCAAGACGCAATATTTCACAATCGAATGCTCAGACAAGGTGTCGACGCCTAAGAAGAGCAAGTTGTTACCGCCAATACTGACCCACTTCTTGCCGCCAATCATTACGGATCAGTTGGACTATGATCCCACCAAGAGCCTATCTTTGGTGAACTTGCAACTGCCATCCAGTATATTCGGCAACAAGGGTAATCGAAAACAACAAGAGCACTTAGCAAGGCACATGAAGGTTGTCGTTGAGTTCAATCGTCCGTTCGTGTACTTCAAAGAGGTTGAAATGGAGATCGTTAGAGAATTTAAAGGGTTCCGGTGGATAGTTTATAACTATCCAAAGGTTAGTTTCTTGGTTGGGGTGTTTGTGTGTTGGTTTGTTAGCTCGAGTGCGTGTTTGGTAGTCAGCCTGATGTTGTTCTGGTATTTCACCAGCACAAGCGAGCCGGATTCCAAAGCCAATATTAATGTGTCTGGAGACTTCAATGTCGGTGGAGGAGATGACTCTGCTGAAGAGTTAAATTACGATACAATTAAAAAGGAAGAGCCTGATATGCATACGGCTTTGAAAAACTTGGACATGTTGTTAGAACATTAAAGCGTTGTGTTTTTCTTTTTTTTTTTTTTTTTTTTTTTGTATTTATGAAACAATATATGAAAGGTAAATTACTGATAATTAATGCATTGGAAAAGTAATAATAAGTCATCTATTCTATTCAACAGAACAAGAAACAAAAAATATAAATAATGAACAAAAAAAAAACCGAAAACAGGCGAGATTATGACGATTCCTTTCACGAGGAAAAAGAGTATGCGAATGGCGGATGCATATAATCGGATATGTGGTATTTTAGTAGCCTAAAGAGACCTTCATCGTGTATGCAGTTGTGATCGGTAGACAAACGACCAACAATATGTAGTGGCAGATGTAACATAGTGCCAAACAATCTATCTGGATGTGATCTTCGGAATCGACGGGGGTATAGAAAGCTGTTATGTAAATTAATGATGTTGCAGGTGGCAAGCAAAAGTTAATATTTGACACAAAATATAGAATGTCGTCGCCGTAAAAGAGGCCATCTTTGTGGATCTTGTAATTTAAGGCGCATCCAATCACCGGAAGGATACAAAGTCTCACGATCGTGATTGCAACAGGAGTCTTCCAAACACCCGGTGGTAAGTTTTTAACTTCTAATCTTCCTATCGTACCCCCGAGTAATAGCAATCCAATAGGCACCTGAGCGTTGGCAATGTACGAGGTGAAGTCCATGATGAATGAAAGAGGTGGTTGCCCGTCAGGTGCAGATGGTAACGAAGCCTGGCTAGTCACGACAAAGAGTGCTTTCAACCAGGGAACCATACAGACGATGATGGAGATGATGACTGTAATCGAGACTGGTTTTAGAGTTGCCATAAATAACATCTTGAAGAACGCCTTCATGCCCTTTTTCACTTTGGCCCAAGTCAGTTCTTTGAAAAGTCTCTTGAAGTTAAAATCGTCTATGAAATCTGGTTGGTTGTCATCTTCGTCAGATTGGCTTTCCAATTTGGATTCAAAGTTTTCATCAGGTCTGTGGCTATCTTCACTCTTACGGTGTCCGTGGAGGGACAACATCTCATGGGATAATATAGATGAGGGCCTGCCCTTTTGGCGCAACTTCATCTCTACTGGATCTTCCACTTGGACACCTCCAGTGACCAATTCATCGAACCGTGAATGTAACCTCACAACATCGCCCATCGTCTGTGAAGGAAGTTGTCTCAAATTCTTGCTGTATACAGAGTCAGCCAGACTATGCTGTCTTGATAGTTCAGAAGCCATGCTATGTCTTCTATTCGAAGTTGTCTTCTTCAGTAAATGGTTTCGGTAATCTTGAACGGAATCAGATCTCTCTTGTAAAAACATCATATGCTGTGCATCTGCAGATCTAGATGGTGATGCGTGGCCGGTGTCTTTTTGATCTTTTGTAGTCAATTCTTGACTATCTGAAGAATTGATCGACATAGAGTCGTCATCCAAAGCATTGTCGTCGTCCTGTGTCACTGGTTCTTGTCTAGCCAACGGACGAGGATCCAAATTACTAGATGTCGATTCGATGGCGGCCTCCTCATCTTCCAGTTCAGTTTTCAAAGCAGCCTTTCTTTTGGCCTCTCTGATGGCAGGTCTAAAATCAAACTCGATCAACTTAAATCCACCAAAATTGAACTGAACAAACATCTGTAAGACCATATAAATACAGATGTAAGAAACACCTTTGTCGACATCAGAGAAAATTCCTGAAGTTTCCATGCTCTGAATGTAAGCGATGGGAAGATCGGAAATATTTGGAAGCAAACCAACGCTCAACAATCCACCGTACCAACTTTTCGGGCATCCGGTCAAAACACCAATCACAAACGTTAAAGTACCTGCACCAAACATGATGGTAAACCCAATTATAACAATGGTACCTATTTCTGCAATATCATTATTACCAATGTTTGTAACGATCTTGGTAAACGCCAAAGCTGGAATCAAGACTAGAATAGCCAAGGTGCTGATGTTACGTGAAGTATCGACGGATAGGATGTTTTTCCGTGATAGATAGAAGCCAACAGCTATGATCAAATAGATCTTAAATATTGGCTTCACTGCTATGTATATGACACTACCTAGTGATGCTGAAGTCATTATGTACTATCCATTGGTGAAGCCCTCCCCCACTTAGGCAGAAAAAAAAAGGATTTTTCGAAAGAGTGAAATTTCTGATTCTAATTTGAAGCCAGTTTACCTTTGGTATTATGGCGTATGTTGCAATCAAAGAAAGCTCTGCTAATCTAACCTTGTACTCTTATTCTTGTGTTTCAGCAAGGCATATGGCAAACGTTTATGAATTAGTCGGAGTGTAGCAGTATGACTAAAAAAAAACTTGCGAGATATAAAATCCATGCATGTTAATATCGCAAAACCAAATCTTCGGAGTGGCGCCAAACGTGGCAAGTGTGAATTATCCGAAGGCACAGTCACAGATACATATATATATATATATATATGCATATATATTATACATAGATCTGTGGGACACCAGCCACCGTTATGTGGCGGGGATTTCCCCTCTGGGACTATAAAGTGTAAACGGTATAATAGAAGCATTATAATTTTTATACGAGGGCCAGGCGGGGCATTTGCCGCATATGGCTGCCGTTGCGGTTGCGTGGGATGAGAGGTGTGTTCAGCTAGCTGTTCGATGCCCCCGCGGGCAGTTATAAGTTACAAGTTTCCGGTGGGCGTTGGCCGTTGGGGTATTGGGGAATTGGGCACGCTTTCGGAGTTATTAATTGATTTGTCCCTGTTGACTCGCTGAGCCCTGACTACACGGACATCCTATGGTTCTACCACATTTTGTGTAAATGCCTTCAATTGGACGTCTAAACAGTGAGACAAAGAAACAAACATATATATATATATATATATATATATAAAAACTCAAATGGACTGTTTGGTTGCTTTCAGACACTAGTTGTGCGGCAAGCTACACCCCGTAGATTCAATTTCCAACTATTCGAAAGCAGCCTATTGTAACTCTAAAGATACCAGGGGAGTTTTGTCTAAAGAAAGTACTGAAATATAGTCTCCCTTTAATCACATGAAGTCGATGTATCATCTTTAGGAGTGGTTGAAACAAAGAAAGCAATCCGTTTCTCATTTAATGTTTTGCAATTTTTCAACAGTGACTTCCGACCACAATGGGAATCTGACGTTTATGTTGTCTGGATGGCAATCTGGGTAAGTCTCTTTAATTGTGGACATTAGTGCATCGTAGAAGACTTTATAACCTTTACCAGAGTAGTGAATTCCATCAGTCAACAGCTCATCCATTGAGTAAGGGCATGATTCGCTAGTCATGATCTTGTAGAGGTTAACAACTGGAACGTTCAATTGTGAGCATAACGTGGATAGAGAGGATGAATAAATGTCATTAAGCTCGTTGGATCTGAAGTCACCAGTTTGCAAATCTTCAGGGTGCACTTTATCCCATTTCAATTGATCATGAAGACCTGGCGTGATCACAACAACAGGGATTTTTCTCTCTGTAAATTCCGCAATAAGAATTTCCATATTTTTAAGGTACTTTTCAAGTGGAACCGTCTGGATATTTTTTGCAGTCCCTAACATTCTGGCATCGTTTGTACCCAAGAATATGTATCCAATCTTGATCTTGGTAGGACTGATATCGTGCTCATAGTTCAAGATCTTTGGCAACAGGTGGATTCCCCAATCTGTAATGTAGCCTGAAAACCCTCTTTGTACAATTTGTAATCTTCTTGTATAGGCATTAGTCAATGCTGCTCCCAAAGAGAATTGAATATCAGAGCAGGCCTCTGGTTCCTGGTTGAACGAGAATTCAGTGATGGAGTCACCAAACATCAAGAACTTGTCATATTGATATTCGGACATTTTTTTTACCTTTTGTTGTGATATTTTCAGTCAGTTAAAGCGCTGAAGCGCAATAAGTTGATTTATCGTGATTAGAATTGTCAAATTTAAGCACCTGAACACCTGATGACAATGTGAAGACGATATAGGTAGGGGAGGTCGAAGGAACTCACCAGGCTAATTCTCCAGATACGGAAAGTGGTTGAGCAATTGCTGATGTCAGCTAGGTATTGAGAAGTTAGTATACTTATATATACAATTACTCCTAGTCTGTTGTTCTATATGCACATGTATCATACTACCCAACGAAATGGTCCTTTAAAGTGCTTGATAGCTTTCATTGGGAAATTATTAGACAAAATTACATTGAAGACCTATATGATGAATTTGTACTCAACTGCAGGTAATAATGCAGTGTAAATGGGTACAAAATATCGCCAGGGGCCGGCCAAAGTCCAGACGCACCGCACCTCCCTATTTCTCTGAACGGGCCAACTACAACGATATGGAGGGGACAGTTGGCTAAAGTTAAATCCAAAAGAATATTGGGTTAGATATTATAGTTGTTATGTATGATTTATGATATTCCAGTCAATAAATCCAACACAAAAAAAGGTAGTCGAGTTTATAAGGGGCCAAGAGAGAGATTTTGGTTGCATGGTTGAAGTTTCCGCCTTCATGCGTCCCTTTAAAATGGGATCGAAAATCTTGTGTTTGTAATTCTTTCTAATATGTTCTCATATGGGATTTCGATAAGAATACTATAACTCGTTAACAGGTGGGAAATTTGAAAACGATATATTCTCTTTGGTTTTCTTTCAAGTGTGTGTGTTCTCCAACAAAAAGGTTGCAGTGAGAGCTAGGACAGGTGAAATTAGCCAATTTTCTGAAAAATCGAACAAACCACATTTCAAAAAAAAAAACCCATGTTTGGAGACTGGCAATGCATGTTCCTTTATTCGTTTCATTTTGCCAGGGTAATATATATATATACGTCATTTGTTTAGTGATATACATAAATTGCATTATATATATATAAGTATTAGAAATATGGTTTTATCCACTATAGCCATACCCTATATGTAGAAGTTATTTCGATGTTCTGTTTCAGTCTTCCGGAGAAAGAGGATGGATTTGCGCCGGAATATTTATACTTCCCTCAACCTAATGTATATATTATATATACCATCAGCTAAACTTTCGCGTATATATATATATACAACGATCTGTACATCAGCTGCTGCACCAGCTGATCAGAGGATCAGCTAACTCAGGATTATTGGGTCTCGGTTATATATATATATATATATATATATTGTTATAACATCCTATCGGTTACAGGCATTCCAGCGTGTGCTTTTATTACCGAAGGGTAACAGAATTTTGGGAATAGTCTGCTACATTACCCATCACAAAAGTATATGTATACTCAAATGAGTGAAAGCAAAAGACTATTGACTCGGAGTCTTGAGTCTTGAGTCTTGAGTCTTGGACTCTTGACTGTCTTGAGACTTGACCGGGATGGGTGCGGCTCTAATGGTAAGATAGTTGGCATGGTGATGAATACACAATAAATTATATATATATATGATAAAGTAAGATATATATATATATATATATAAATACAAAATATTAGAATCAAATTGTTATGAGATTTAGATTTTATACACTTAATTGTTCTCAGGTCGGGGCTATTTGTGACTAAAAAGCACAGACCCCCTGAGGCATTTATCAGGGCAGGGTAAAAAGGAGCTATATAGTACGTGCTGGGAGTGTCAAAAGAAATGCACCTCATAGCTTTTAGAGGGACCTTCACATGTCCTGCAGTTTATATAATATATATATATATACTATCAATGTGTACTCTATAACTGTAAGATCTGCTCAACATGTGATTCAGGAAAGACGCTAAATAGATCGATCATGATCATAGAGCGCTGCTATATGTATTCTGCTGCTGATATGACGTGTGATCTGTGACGTGTGCACGATAAATTATAACTATATATAAACAGAATATGATGGTCTACAGACCATGCAGCTATAGACTTCATGCCATGAATTTTTTCAGGCCCCAAAAGACAATAAAGGCTTCGTGAAGAAGAACAGCTTGTATATATATATATATATAAATTCAAACAATGTTGCCAAAGGCATTCCGAAAGGGGTGTGCGCGAAACAGAAAGCCGTTAAACGGTTACCCGGATGAAGATGGCTAAAAAGCATGAATTGTGAATTGGATTGTGAAAGAATCAGTGGATGGGTGGCTGATACCAATTATTAATCTTGTGCTAGTTACTCCATGGTGAAACTGTCGACATTCCAACTTTCAAGCTTAATTAGTTTAAAGGTAGATGGATTAGCTGCGTCGTTATAATTAACAACCTCCGGATGATGGCGGTGTTTCGGTATACTTATACTTTTTTCGTCTTCCAACAGAACCTTATTGGGGAAGGCTCAGATCTCTCGCCATAAATTTTAACTCACATAAAGTTGTCTAATATATTATATGTGGTATGTTGTATGTTAGATGTTGCAAATGAGTCCGCTGGGATTGGGCGCGATGTCCATCGCTCGGGCAGCTAATAGAGAAATTGGTGGAGCCAGGACTGTAAGGACCACCCGCCACCGCCACCGGGAGGCGGCCAGGCTCGCACCGCCGTTGCACCGCCATTGCACCGACTGGACTGTGCACGCCGGGCAGGTACTAGGTAGGTGCCAGGTAGACCAGTGTTAGCGTAGCCTGTACTAGGCCCTGTACTCTGCCAACGTCAGCCCAGCCGGCCTTCGCACATAGGCACAACTACAAGGGGAGCCCGCTGTGAACTTTGGCTCAGCGTAAATATAATTACAGTAGCGCAGCGTACGTACGTATACCCCCTACAAGTAATAACGTCCTCTTTGTTTTGTTGCCTATCTTACCTCTTTTCCTTTGTCACCTCTTGAACTCATCTTCACTTACGCTCTAACCATCGGCAGCAACGGTACATCACCACGTTCAGCACACTTTTATCAACACCGTCCATATCTGACATCCGGTGTTACAATATTTCAAGGCTTATCAAGGTTATTCCCACTTAGCCCTTAGTCAGCACCGTTGCAGAACAGAGCATTTCACCAACTAGTGGGACACTTCTCGTTACTAGTTACTCTAATCAAATATCAATAGTGATTCCTCAAGTCTTCCGATAGCGTTTATTTAGAGAGCTCTCGATCGTTCTTAACCTGCTTGTTATCCACAGCTCAATAGATCTTTTGTTTTTCACATATTTATAAACCGCTTTATAACTATTATCTATCACTTAACGGTCAAACCCACAACTTGAACTTAGAAAGGACCCATTAATAATTTCAAGAATCTTTTCATATACCTTTGCTTATTTTTTGCATCATATCAGATTCTTATATCCACCTCTTTTATTTTGTATCCGTCGCCTAAGTCCCATTTTTTACTAATAGACTCATCATAGATAGATGAATCATAATTCCAACAATCCAATGTTTGGTCAATCTACTGCAATGGCAATCCCAAATGCCAACAACGGCGACTCATCCCAGCCCATAAACATCAGTTTTTCAAGGGGAAATTCTGTCTATCAAAATCCAAGGTTGAGAAGAGAAAGTATCGCTCACTCTCAAGGTATGGGTGGTATTTCATGGGGGTCGGTGACGATCGGCTCATGGTTGAAGGATGAAGTCATGCTTCACAATCAGCAGCAACATCAAAACCAGCAACATATTAATGGCCATTTTTCACCCTTTATTGGTTCCAACTCCAACCAGAATGTGAATAGCCACATGATGTCTAATGCCCACAGTGGAAGCATCTCTAATAACTTTCTTAGAACAGACAGTATGAGCATGGGAATATCCCCTGCTCTCAATAATTCATCCTACTTGGCTGATTTAGAAGCTAATTACTGTAAGGATTACTCCTGCTGTGGTCAGCTATTACCAACGCTACATGACTTACTAAGGCATTATGAGGAAATGCATATCCAGCAAGAACCAACCCTGGAAGCACCTAGGGCGAGACCTATAAATACTGCCATGGATACGGTTTCCACTAATGAAGTGTTTTTAACTCCACAAAGTGCCCAACAGCATCAACAGCAACAACAGCAACAACAACAACAACAACAACAACAACAACAGCAACAACGGCAACAGCAGCAGCTACAACAACAGCAAGAACAACAGCTACAAATACAACAGCAACTGCAACAACAACAGCAACAGCACTCCTCACAATCCCAACAAACTGCTGGTAGATCAAATGCTTTGGATGACTATAGCCAGCAACTATCAAATAATCTGAATTCAACCCTGAACAATTTTTCGTTCAACCAAAACCAAGGTCAAGGTACCCAGCAACAGCAGCAGTCCCAACGATTTGTTCAGCCTCATGGATTTTCACAATCGCAAACTGCTCAGCAGCAACAGTACCAATATCAGCAGCAACAGCAGAATCATCAACAACAACCTTTTAACCAACAGCAACAATTTCAAACGCCACACACCCCTCAACAGTCTCAACCTTCACGACTTTTCCAAAATGTAGGAAACTCACAGTCAAGACAACAGACACAGTCTCCTTTGTCGAATACAGGCACTCCTTCACATTTACATTCGGAAATAGTACCACAATCGAGACCGCAGGCCCCGCGTTCTCCACAACAGTTTCCTATGGATGAGGATGAGGATATGGAGGAAGACGAAGAAGTTTGCATTGATGATCCATCACGCCGCTTATATGTCATGGAACAAGGTGAAAATCGTCCGTTTAAGTGCCCTGTTATTGGATGCGATAAGAATTACAAGAATCAAAATGGTTTGAAGTACCATAGATTGCATGGCCATCAGAATCAAACGTTGAGGGCTAACCCTGACGGAACTTACTCCGTCATTGACCCAGAAAGTGATGCTCCTTATCCGGATGGAATGGGAATGGAAAAGGATAAGCCTTACAGATGTGAAGTTTGTGGAAAGAGATACAAGAACTTGAATGGTTTGAAATATCACAGGGGCCACTCTACTCATTGATTCAGTATGAATGCTTGCACTTTGTTCCCCCGCTTTATTATATTGTAATGACCTTTTTTTTCACTTTTCATTTATTTTGCTTGTCGCTCTTATAAATTTGTTATGTCTTTTGCTTTCTCTCTGGTTTGTCACGTCCCTGTTCATATAATAGGGGGTACTTAAAGGTATGTTTCCTTTCGGCATTCATGTCGATTTTTCAGAATTCACTTGGTCAATGATGGTGCTAATTATTTAATGTGTGTTTACTTTTTTTCGTTTTTGTCAAAGAACAGTTTTTTCCTCTCTCTCTTTTTGACTGTTTTTGAACGCTTTTTATTTTATTAAATATTTTTTTCTTTTCTCCCCCTATCTTCTTCTCCCGTTTTTTTTTTCATTTCTTTTACACTTATTACCTATTGCATAAATAGATCGTGGGAAATCAATCAAGATATACCAAATTTAACACAGGTTTTTGTTTATTGTACCTTTGTATTACTGATCTACGGGACTGTTCAGTTTTCACTCGTTGAACCGATCTAGAAGTTTACTGACTTTGCGGCAGTTCGGAAATATGGTCATTTTTTTGCTATAAATACTTCGCCATTTAATCGTTTTCCTGCTATTTTTAAGCGGATTAAGTAACACCAAAGTATTATAAACCTAATAAGAGAATAGAATGGGTGTTCTCTTTCAGTAGCCTCGTAGGTTTGGAGGGCAATTCCTGTTCAACTAGACGTTTGAAATAGTCATGTAAACCCCGAGCCGAATACCTGCGTTGCGCGCCCGTTGTAAATCGTGGCAGTCGGGATCTTGTCTGAAACGGCAAACTCGAGTACAGGCATCAATTCTTTTTTGAAAGAGGGCGTAGTGACATTTTTGGTTTGCTACTTTTGTTAATTTTGCCAGTTACGTTTGTCTTCTCAGTTTGCCACGGTATTTCCTTTTAATTTGTTGAAATCGATTGACTCAGTATCATTGAAATCAGTTGAGTTTTAATACAGCCTAATTTTTCATACACTTGCAGTTACGAATACCACCCAGATTAACTTTAAAAATGGCACTTTACTACGGATTGGTGTTCTCGCTACTAGTTCTAGAGATGATTGCATTTGCGGTCATCTCGCTACCTATCCCAACAAAGATCCGTAAACCTCTACTCCATGCAATATCCATCCCGTTCCATACACAGCAATTCCAGATAGTTTTGAAATGTATCTTTGGTTTCATATTGGTTCTCTTCATTGATTCGATTAATCGTATGAACAAGGTGAATGCTGAACTGACCGAATACTCGGAAGGCAAAGTTGGCCCAGGTTTAGGGTTGACTAGTGGAGAATCACGTACCGAGATCCAAGCTAGACGTTTCTACTCTCAAAGAAACACGTACTTGTGTGGTTTCACTTTGTTCTTGACTTTGATTTTGAACAGAACTTACAGTTTGGTGTTTGAATTGCTAGCTGTTAAAGAACAGATCAAAGCTGGCACCGCAGATGGTAAATTGACTAAGTTGGACACAGCTGACGAAGCAGAAGTTGCCAAGTTGAAGAAGAAAATTGAAGAACAGGAAGAATTGATTGCCTCTTTAAAGGGGCAAGCTGAAGGTTTAAGTAACGATTATGAAAAGATTTGAATGTTGGCTTGGAAAATGGGGTTTGCCTTTTTTTTAATGCATTCTGTTTCTACTCTTTTCTGACATATATTTATTTTACGTCTTTTCCTTTTTATTTTTTCGTATATTGTTTTGTCTTTTCAGTAGGGTTTTTTTAAAAGAAATATTTTCTATTCTATGTCAATACTTTCGTAATGGTATGTCTATGAAGATGGAGCAGGTTCAAACGAGTTACTCTTGTGTTTTGGAACAAACGAGAATCCGTCACTTGCTTTACCCAAGAACATCTCTGTGATCTTAATCCAGTCTTTGTAATCAGTCGATGCTAACAATGTCTCGAGTTCGTTTCTACCTTTGTACAATGGAGGTCTTTGATTCAACTTAGGTGGCAATCTTTCCAACAAACCAACAGGAATGTATCTATGAGTGAAGGAGATGAACTCACACATGAATCTTCTGGCTGAATTGACACCGAAATCATCAGAACCCCAATGTTCCAAAGCAAACTTCGAGTATTTTTCCAAGATAGCTAAACGTTCGGTAGCACTTTTGTCCAAGTACTGCTGACTCTCGATCTCTTCAAAGATCCAAGGCTTGATCAATGCACCTCTGGCGACCATTACGGAGTCGATACCTTCATGGGAAACGGCAGAGTACCAGTCCTGGTGGGTGTAACAGTCACCGTTACCGATCAAATACACTGGATCTTTATCGTGTGCGTCTTTGTCCTCCTTTTGATCCTCGTTGTAGTCACGCACAATGGAACCAACTTTAGCAATATACGACCAATTGGCTTCCTTGGTGTATCTCTGCTGTCTTGATCTTCCATGCAAAGTAATAGCTGCAACATCACCTTCTTTTAAAACTCGGCTGACTAGGTTTTCGGCAAGTGGCTTGTCATCTTTCACACCCATTCTAATCTTCAAAGTGACTGGTATCTCGCCAGATGAGTATCTCATGGATTTCAAAATACGCAGCAATCTGGCAGGATTTTCCATCAATGCAGAACCTTCTCCTTTTCTGTAAAGCAAGTCGATTGGGCATCCACAGTTCAAGTTGAGTTCGCTGACACTTGGGCACAATTGATGGATCACATCTGCAGCTTTGCTTGCTTGCCAATGCTTGGCTGTAGCCAACTGAACACCGAAACCAGGATATTCGGATTCATGAGCTTTAGGTAGTGCCCACTCTGAGTTGGAACCTTGAATCAAAGGCAATCCAAATGCCATCTCGGAGTATGTCACATCTGCACCTAACGTCTTCATCAATCGTCTGTATGGTAAGTTTCCCACGGTGGTCAATGGAGAAACAATCTTTGCATTCTTCAAATTCAATCTCTTCTTTTCGCATGGTTTGTATGGGGCTTCGATATATTCTGATGCATTCTGTTTTCTCTTGATAATCTCCTTCTTTTCATCGGTGGTTGCGATAACGTCTTCGTCGTTCTTTGTGACGGAGGAATCGATGTACTTGATGACGGCATCGGACAACTTCATAGGGAATTTCTTTCTTTGGAGTTCGTTCTTTGTTTGTGCTGGAATCCAGTTCACTTCTCCCGGATGCTGGCTCTTAACAACTCCTTCCCTTTCGATCAAAGTGTTGGTCTCTTTGATGTAATGGGATGACAACCATCTACATTTCAATCCTGCAGGGCAGTATCCAATGGCCTCAAAAACAGGACAAGTTCCATCGATATCAATTGGCTTACTTTTGAAATATTCTTCAATGTTATGTGTGAAACGACATTGTTCAGGGCCGAATTTACATGTTGCATTTGGGTTTGATGGATCGACAACAGATGGGCACAATTTGATAACTTCGTGGGATTGTTTCAATTCTCTCTTCTTATTCTGTCCTCTTCTCTTCTTCTTGCCACCATTTTGTTCCTCATTTCCATCATCAGCTTTGGATGCTTCTGCTTCATCGTCATTATAAGATTCAGTGAAGGTACTCGAGATGATGTATTCTGGCTTGATTGGAGCGATACCCTTGGTAGTTCTGTCTTCCTGAACAACAGGATTAAGCTGTGGTTGCTTTGAAGATTGCTCACTAATCTGTTCCTCGGCCGATCTCTTGTTGGTAGTCTCCTCAGTCATCTTTAACAGAAAAAAAAGGTCTAATTAGTTATTCCAATAAAAATCATATACAGATCAAAACTCACAACTTTATCCCCTTTGTATCTCCATGTTTTTTTTTCTTTTTGAAAATTTTCAAAATCTCTTTTTATGTCAGCAGTTACGTCACTGATAAAAAACTGTATTACGTAACATACATATCAGCGAACGGTTTCATAATTCAGAGTTCAATAAAAGCGGAGCAGAAGATGTCCCTCCCGCATTCCGTTGCCGAACTTGGAAAGTCGAAACTTTATGTGATCACGTGCACAGATCTCGGAAAACTTTTAAGACCGTCACACATTTCCATGTATTTTTTTGCTTATTTATATCACACGGATGCCCTCTGTTATCTTATCAGCAAGGATAGTGAGCAAATATTTACTTTACCATATCGTTTCCCAAGTTGATCGAACTATATCGAACACGACAGACACTAATAAAGGTTCTCAAGATGGCCAGTATTCCAAACACGAGCATGCTCAAACCAAGGGATCCAAAACACAACCCACTTCAAATTATAAAGGCATGCCGTGAACAGCAACGCCCTGTTTTCATAGCTGGACCTATGGTTAGATATTCCAAGTTACCTTTCCGTGAGCTGTTAAGAGATTACAACGTCGACATAGTGTATACTCCTATGATCTTAGCAAGGGAATTTGTGAGGAATGAGAACGCAAGAGTGAGTGACTTCACCACCAACGACAACGATCGGTCTCTGATTGTTCAAATCGGCGCTAACAACGTGACAGATCTGTTAAGGATGGTGGAGATGGTGAGACCGTACGTTGACGGTATTGGATTAAACTGTGGGTGTCCTATCAAAGAACAAGTTAGGGAAGGCATAGGGGCAGCCTTGATGTCAAAGAAAGAATTGGTGGCAGAGATGGTGAAAGCAGTGAAGGACAAATATGGTGACGAGATCGTCATCGAAACTAAGATTAGAGTCCACAACGATATAAATGAGACGGTGGAGTTTATCAAATGTGTCGAAGCTGCTGGTGTGGATTTCATTACTGTTCATGGTAGAACTAAGACAACGAGATCGAGTCAGCCCGCCGATTATGAGAAGATCAAAGTCATTAAGGAGACCGTGAGTGTACCTGTTATCGCCAACGGTGACTGTAAAACGTTGAAAGATGCTTATAAGATTCAAGAGATTACCGGTTGTGATGGTGTGATGGCTGTTCGTGGAATATTACACAACCCTGCTATGTTTGCTGGGTTTGATGTGACTCCATGGGGTGCCGTTGAGAAGTTCTGGAACTTAAGTACTTCTTACGGTTTACCTTTCAGATTAATCCAACACCACTTGAGTTGTATGCTAGAAGGACAGATAAATAAGAAATTACATATCGAGTTGAATTCGACCACCAGTCTAATTGAGATGATGGAATGGTTTGATTTGAACTTTGCTTTAAAGAGACCTGGTGAGACAGGATTTGGGGAGGCTGTTGCGGTGCAGTACAGACAACGTAGAGAAATGAACGCACGTATATAGCATTACTATTTATTTTTAATTATTTTATATATCACAAAGAGTACATTATTTATTAATTAATTTATCGACTTATTCGTTGATTAGAGATTGATTTGTTATGTCTTAACAGTTGCAAAGTTCAAACCCTCGTCTTCGGTCGTGTGCACTTCTAAAACAGAATCCACTGGCAAATTTTCAGACCTCTCTGTGTTTTTTTCTTTTTTTCTTTTAGATTTCTGGACTCTTTATAATGTTTATACCTTCTAGAAGAGAAGGCTATTTTATCATCTCCAACTTGGAGCCGGGACATCAATGATCTGTTTGTGATGTTGAGGCTTCAAGTTTCACTGCTAAAAGGTATGTTTTGTGCTATATGAAACCATATCCAGTTTCTACTAAAAAAACATTCCACGACATAAGAAAATTTCAAGGAAAGACAACAACAAGCAAAGATTTTTCTAATGATGATAACACCTTTTTTATACCGTTTGTGAACAGGATCTCGTCCGCAAGACGGATCTGAAAAGGTGGATTAGGGGTGGGTTCAGGATTTTCGTTTTGAATTGATAGGATCTGTTCGTTTTCTACCGTGTCCTTGGAAAAGGTCGGTTATGATTGGTATGCTTTTTTAGTCATAGTTACACTGATTGGAAACCCTTGCTTTGTTGACATTGATCTCCGTTTTTGGTGTTTTGGAAATGGTTGGAAGTTTAGAGTGCATGGTTTTTGTTTTTGTTTTTGTTTTCGTTTTCTGTGACATACTAACAATTTCTACCATCTACTAGCCGATTGCAAAATTATCTTTATTGGATGAAACCTTGCCTATTTCTTTCATAATTCGCTGAATAGTGTGGAAGATAAGATTACAGAGATGATTTGAACTTAACTTAGGACAACATGGGCTGTACGTCTATTCTCCACACTTATAAGTATATATATATATTTTAATGAAATCTAACGACATTATGATCTTAATTCAAGACCTGTAATTGTAAAACTCTTCTACATGGAAGAAATATGATAGACAAGAAACCTTTTTTAAAAACAGTTTTATTTTTTTTTATTAAAAAAAAGAGGTGAGAAAGTTATCAAAGATTAAAAATAATAAAGTTATACAAGATCTAATCAGTAAATTTATTCTTCATCTTCAACAACAACGGTATGCAAACCCTTGACATCAGCAACGTTAACGTGTTCAACAAAGGAGAACATCTTATCCTTAGCATCTTCTTCTTCGTTTCTCTTTCTGGAGATTCTCAATCTCAATCTGAATGGAACACCTTGGATACCTCTCTTCCACAATTCAACGTTCAACTTTGGGTCCAATCTGACATCGTTGGTACCCATGTGTAGCTTGGCGAACTTCTTGATTTCTCTGACAGCTCTTGGAGCTCTCTTCTTGAATTGAACACCGTGTAACTATATTAATAAAAAGAAAAATGTTAGTATATTATGGACTCTTGGGTGTGAATCAATTTATTGCTGGTTCGTCTTTGGATGGGTCTTAAAGTAAATGGGTGAACATTTATTCATCTGTGGTATTTCATTTGACTTTCTAGTTTACGGGATATAAAATCTATTGGAATTATTGTGGACATAGGTAATCTCTATTTTGTAAAACTTCCAAAAGAAAAATTACACTCATAAATTGAATTCGTGTGTTGTGTTCGAATAAGTTATGCTTTCCTTTGCTGTTATTTTGATGGTGTTATTGAATCAAATCCTTTTAAATCATGTAGTAATTACATTTTAAATATATGACTTTCGTTCCATGAAATCTTGTAGTTGTAAGTACTGTCATCTAGTGAACACACACTCTGATGAGCGAGTTTGTTGTTTAATATTTGAGTACAAACAAATGCACTGGAATCTGATGTTAAATATTCAAATATATGATTCAATACTTCAAAAATGTTGTTTTTAAAAGGTTCAAAATCTCTCTGTTCACATTACTCGTAAGGGCCCGCCAAAAAATGTATCTTGTATCTAGCCAACAACTTGTAAAGATGATGGTTGTGTGTGTGTGTACATACTCTTTTGTGTAAGTTAACGGTGTATTCTCTGGTGACAACGTCCTTTAAGTCAGATTTAGCCATTTTGTATAGATATAGAAGGGATGGTTAACTTTGAAAATGTACAAGACAAGTTTAATCTATGTGCAATTGTACCTATAGTAAAATTTCAGCACACTATGCTCTTTTTTTCTTCTTTCCTGTTGCCAGCTCGCGGTGCTCAGCAGAGTGCGAGGAGTTTGGCAGGCTGGCTGGTTGGGGGGGTAAATTTTGCAGATCTTTGGGGGATGGAAATTTTTGGCTTTGAGAGCGTGTGTGGTGCACGACTTGTGTCCCTGTTTTTTTTGCACTTTTTTTGCTCGTCTTCTGTGTCACGTGGAAATGTTTGACTGTGGTGCGCGGTGTTGTTTGGAGGGTTTGGAGGGTTGGAATAGTATGTCACGTGGTCTTATTTTTCTTCTTCTTACGTAAGTGTTTATGCTTCTACAAACTATTGTTATATCTAGGTTCTATATGGTATGCATTGGTTGTACTATACACCTATGTATATTTATTTCTATTCGAAGGAGTATAGGTTGTTGACGTTCTTGTTCCATTCCTTGTTCAGTGCGCTCAAGCAATCATCGAGAGAATTGACAGTCGAAGGGTCGGTCTGTGGATGCAACTCGATCTCAAACACTCCACATAGACAGCACAATATCCTTCCCGTTATCTTCAAGTCGTGCGTAAATTCAATGATGGATTGTAGAGAGAGTTCGAAATCTTGTGGGAGGGATAGTGGATGCGAAGATTTATCGTTGTAAATCGGTTCGATCTTGTTCAAAACTTGCACTAGTTTAGATGTACATTTTATAGATTCTTGGGACTTAGCAAAATCTTTGAACGAAGATACTAGAATTGGGTAATCTGGATGCGTTTCGAAATTGTTTGAGTCTTTGTAAATCATTAACGACAGTACGAGTGTGCTTAATAGGTTAATCTGTGCTGTCTGGTAAGGGTTGTCCCGAGTCGCATCAGTAGTCTGCATTAATAAGTTTGATATGGTCAAGTATTCCTGTCTTGCTATCATCGTGGCGGAGATGTTGAAAAGGATTATCATTCTTTGGTTTGAGATCTCTTCTTTCAGTTTTGGAAGGTAGTTGGAACGCATCAAAATAAGTTCATTGTAAAGATAATTTACTAGCAAGAGGCTGGATCCATACTTGATTCTGTTCAACATTATCTTGAAGGACCAATTCAATTCCTGTGGTAAGACTTCCCTGTTGGTGACTTGGTTGTTTTCCACCAATTTGATTAAGTTTTTCAGCAACGGGTTCACTTCATTTTTCAAGTATGTGGAATTGGGTATAATTGGGACCAAGGAGTTGCTGTTTGGTAGTTTGAGGTTGATGGACATCAACAAGAAGTTGATTCTTATCTCCCAGATCTTGTAGATATCGGATAAAGACAGATCCAAGCTGGATAAATGAGGGGCCAATAATATCAACTTGCAATAGGATGCGATGCTCAAGTATAATTGTAGAGGTGAATTATAGTAATCGGGATGGAAGATGTTCGGTAGCTCATCTGTATGTGCAGGATTGTCATCGAGCAAATTGATCAAGTGATAGAGGTTCTGCAAGGTGATCTGTTGGTCGGCAAATTGGGACTCGAACTGCGGGAGCGACAGGAAGTTATTGGTGTTGATGAGCAAGGAGTATTTAGCCTGCAACATGGTTTGCAATGAAATGTATCTGTATAAATTGGGAGTCTATAAACGGGTAAAAGGATATATGGAAAGAGAAGTAGTGATTTGTATACACATGCACATAAATCCATGCCAGCCATTGATTGCAGTTGAAGCTAATATATATATAAAGACAGGCCACGCGGCGATTACCTCAGCGGGACAAGTCGAGAATCGAAAATCGATGTGGAGCACCGTCGCCTTTTCTGGCTCAAATTTAAATTTGACTGCCGGGCTCACTGCTCACCAACCTTCCTACCTGCTTATTTGGTTGGATGGCTCCTTCCTCTTGTTTCCCCTGTTTTCTCTCCCTCCGTCTGTGTCTATCCCTGCGTATTTGTACATATAGCTGTCTGCTAGTTCCTGCAGCCGGATACTCCTGTTCTTCCGCTCCCAATTCTTTGTCCACACAACAACAACATCAATCGAATCGTCGCCTTTTCCCACGTCTCAAAGTCCGCCTGTCACACTCGCCCCGGACACCTCAAAACTTTATAAGCAATCATGTCATATGGCAACACCTCCTCAAACAACCCTCCCACACACACATCCAGCAACCCTCTCGTGAGCAACAACGACAATGTAACTAGCCAATTTGGTTTATCTCAACAGCAACAGGTGAAATTGCCTCCTATCTCGTTCTTATCCAGCTCCTTCAACAACAACAAAAGCAACAGCAGTAATAGCAACGACACTAACACCAACACCAACAGTTATAGTAAAAACGGTGGCAGCAACATGAGCAATTCTGCTAACAGCACTGGTGGTAATTCCAGCAGTATGTTAACATCCCCTGGTCAGGCAACAGCCTTACCACATTTCCAATCGTCTGAATTTCATCTACCTTCCATATCCTCCTTTGCGTCTAGACTACCCCAGGAGTCCATCAAACTTCCATCGTTGAACTTGGGGTCTTTGGGCCAACTTGACCAATCAAATCAGCTGCCCAAGATCACGTCGTTAGGTTCCATATCTTCTTCGTCTTCTTCGTCATCTCCAAAGAACTTGACATCACAGCAATCTGCAGCTTCACAACAACAGCAACAGAAACCGGCACAACCTACCCAATTGCCTGGTTTTAACCTACCAACACCATCAAAGTTTGATGTTGATTTGAGAAGGCAGAATCCACTATCTGAACCCCCAAAGGATGAGATCAAGAGCGAAAAGTCACACTCTCCTCAACTACCACTATCACAGCAACAGTCCCCACAACACCAATCACAGCAACAATCGCCTCAACAACAGCAGCAGCAGCAACAGCAGCAGTCGCCACATCGCCATCATTTCCATCACCACCATCACCATCATCATCATCACGATGACGACTTGAGCAACCGGCTAAAAGAAGCACAAAAGAAACTGAAAAATGGAGGTCATATCCACGTGGTACACCAACCGCATGGTGATCATCACCATCACAAAGTGTTAGTTCACAACCCTACCGAAGTGGCTACCACCACAAATTCAGAAAAGGATAAAGAAAAATTATTAAAGCTTCAAAAACAACAAAAGAAACCAAAGAATAAAGAAATTCCTCCTGGTAACGATACAACGATCATTCAAAATAACGATTCTACTATAATTGATCCGAATATGACACAAGAACAATCAGATATTACGCATGGGCAAAATGTTTTGTCCCAGCAACAGCAAACAGCGCAAGATTCGAATAAATTGACAACAACGGCCTCTGCGGTGGTTGAAGAGCCATCGATCCCAAAACCAAAGATCACAGTAGACTCGTTGGATCCAATAAAGGAGGCTTTGAAGTTCCCACGGCTCGAGCTAGGATCTATAGTGTATCAGATATATCCAACCCTCGAGTCCGTTCAAAGCACAAGATTTTTGAAGAATTTGACGGAGACAGACCGTGCTCTGCTTCAACACCTGTACGCTACATCCAATGAACATGGTTACTCGACTCCAAATAGACCGCACGCAAGAGTCGAATTACTACCTGGTGTGCTATCAAATTACATCAATTCGACCATCCAAGTCAGCGTGCCTTACGATTGTATCTACGAAAACGAAAACGTGTACGATAGGAAAGTATGGGGTACGGACGTTTACACCGACGATAGCGATCTCGTTGGTATTTTGTATCATTGTGGGATTCTCAAATCTGTCGATCCAACGCAGTCGGTTGTTGGAGCCTCGACTTCGGCTTCGGCTTCCAAATCTGCTAAAGCGAAATCATCTTTTGTGCCTAAAAAACGCAACATCGAGGATGTTGTTGTTCCTGTGACTCCAGGGAACCTGTCCAATCCTCACAACATCAAAGTTGCCGTGGGAACGGGCAACTCGGGTGATGAATTGATCGTCACTTTGGTTGTGCTACCGAAGTTGACCCACTACGAAGGTTGTTACCGTAACGGATACCACTCACGCACTTGGGGTCATGATTCCAGAACCGATAAGAAGAATCAAGCCAACGGGATAGATAAAACAAACGGTTCGTCGTCATTGGCTGTGATTAAAGAAAGTGATGAGATCCATCTGCCCAATTCTACACACGATGGTTATTCGATTTCTATCTTGGAAGCCAGATGGTGCAAGTTGGGTGAAGTGTATAACCATTCGATGAACGTTATGGGTGGATCTGGAGGGTTAAGAAAGCGGATTTTAAACGAGAGGCTTGAAGTTTTCAAGAGATGCTGTAGCAGAAAGCCAGAAGTTGCCAAGAAGGAAGAAGAAGAAGAAGGAGAAGATAAGGATGAGAGTAAGAAAGATGATGGTAGATGGTGTGTTATTTAATATATTTGTTGACTGTACTATTTTATTTATGTTTTTATTTCGAAAGATATTCTAGAACGTTTTTGGGTTTTTCTAACATTTTTCGTCTCTGTATAATTTTGTTCTGTTTTTTTTATCCTCTCCGTTTCTTCCTTTTTTGTATAGTTTTCACCGAATTTATTCCTTCTAATTTAGTTATAGTTCGTTATTTGAGGGGATTTAAGAAAATATGAAGTGTATAATATTATTATAAGCTTACTAATTTCTGTTTCTAGAACAAGATAATTGTTTGTTGTACATTTCGGAAAAATTACGAAAAAAACAAATTAAGGATAAAATTCCAGGAAAATGGGAAAAATCTGTTCCTCACGCGAGAATAATCGGGGATTGAGGATTTTGGCACAAGAATTTAAGAATTTATATATATATATATATATATATATATAAAAGGTTGTAGACTGCAAGCAGTAAATATGCTATCGAGAATGGAGAAGAGCACCAGACACAAGCGGTATGCCCGGAAAGACCCACCAGTAAATCGGACAAGCAACTGGTCACAAAAGACACCAACCACACAGACACAGCTGTCGACTGAGATATGCGGAACAATGACACAGAACCCAATCGATCAATTATCCCGAAATAGCCTCCCTCCCTGCCCCTCCCACATGTGGCTGTGCCAAACCCCTAAGTACCGCCACATGAACTTCACACGGCGTGGCGGGCGAGACGGAGACCTCCCGGCCCAAAAAAAAAAACCAAAAAGACAGGCGGGCTTCCCGGTAGACGTAGTGTGGCCAGCCCGGTGTCAGCAGGCAGCGCCACGGGGCGGCCCCACAAAGTGAGTGACACAGAAAGCGGCAGAGGCCCACGAAGCGAAATCGCGGGAGGGCGATCGATGACTATGCGAGTAACGAGACAAACAGCTTAAAACAATAGGAGGGAGACAGCGAGAGAGAAAACAGCGAGCGGGCGAGCTAAGACAAACAAACAACCAAAAAAACACTCAAAGAAAAAAAAAAAAGAAAGAAAGAAGAAAGGCCATGACCACGCAAACGGGTTGGCAGCGATTTGAAGTATACTCTTTTAGTTGATACGTGCCATCCCCGAGACAGATTAGAAACCCTTTGCAGCTTTTCTTTACAGTCCTCCACTTTTATTTTATTTTATTTTATCTTTTTTTATCTAACCACAGAGGGATAGCCTCTGTTGATTATCAAGTGACAGGTGACGACGATGCAAGCTCAGTACGCTCGGCAGAAACATCTATCCTCTTCCTCTTCCAGCTCTCAGAGAGTTCAGAACCCTCCATCTTCGTCATCAAACCCACCAGCGACAAACCAAAAGGACACCAAATCTTCCCCTTCAGCAACCAACACCGACAAGAAAGAACTCACCAGACTGAGGAGGGCGCTGCTGAAGATCAGTTACAACTGCTCCAACTTTGTCCATAGACTTAAACTAATCTCCGAAGCTTGCTTAGAATCAGACGAGATTACAGACCAATTGTTCGACGACAACTCCTCCTCTTCTATGAATTCTGATGTGGACCTTGCGCTGGCCATACCTTCTAACCAGCAGCAGCCACCGTTCACCAGTGCTATATCTTTGAAGAACAAAGCTTTAGAGGATAAAATATCCAACGACGATCGTACTACAGCAACATCGATAGAATCCCAACAAAACACCTCGATCACCGTGTCTACCGAAACCTCACCTAGAAGATCCTTAAAGGAGGTTCTATCCGCTGACATGGAGGTTGAAGAACAAGGTGACAACGAAGGTGAAGAAGATGAAGAGGATGAATACCAAGCTAGAGAGAATGTGAAACTTCACGTGAAGGTACAAAAGAAAGATTTAGAGTCAGATAAACCTTTCTCTGGGGGTGAAGACTTATGGAAGCAACTGAACAAAGCATGGTTGGAACCTTCCCCTGAGAATGCCACACTCGAAGGAAAGATGAAGTTACAGAGAAGGTTGAAAGACCAAGAGTTGAAACATCACGTTCTTTCAAACCACTATCACATCGTTTACAAGAATTTGGTTATTAACGGGAAGAGTTTGAAGAGACCGATGAATTTGAAAGATTTGTTGAAAGTTGTGGAAGCAGGTTGGAACTGGAGTAAAGTGTTCGAAAGGGCAGCCCAAGGTGTTGCTTGAACAGAAACCAACCAGACCTGTCTAATGTATAACGAGTTGTCATGTCTAATTTTATTTGACCTTTTTCTTTTGTTTATTTTATCCTGGGTTCGGTATTTGTTTTTATTTTTTCCCTTTGTCTGAATACCTTTTCCATTGGTTTATTGGGTGGTTACAGGCGCCGCTAGATCTGTGTGGCATCCTTTATTATATTTTAGCTACGTATTATTAGTTTATGTCTTTTCTTCTTATTCTTTTTTTTTCCATTTTCTCCCGTCATTTTCTTTAGTTCATTCTTTAATTATTATTTCATTATTCTTATGCCAATATCTTACACATTTTAATGAAGGTTTACTCCTAGACTGCCATACATATATGAAGCAAAAGATTAAATAAATAAATATATAAATAAATAAAGAAAGAAAGAAATTAATTAAGCAGAAAGACCAGCATAAAATACATTAAAATATACTTTGGGGGTAGCTCAACTAAACAACCCACGTCTCGCCTTCACTATTGGTCTGGAGTCGTTGGTCTCTATCAGTTTGGCACAATTCTCGAGGATACGAATGTTCTGATCCAGCTTCTCCATGCGCTCTTGCACTACGTTTGGTCCCAATCTATTTATAAGATCCTTATATTGCTGTTCTGTCTGCCGTTGGCCATCCACCTTATGTAGCTGTTGTGCGGGCAATCCTTCAAACAGGTTCCTCTTAACGAGCTTGTTGCAACTTTTCTTCAACTTACTTTCCAATTCCTCCTCTTTGAGGGTCAACTTCTCGTCTAACTTCGACAAGTTAGTCACCTGCTTGCCTATGGCGTCCTGGTTATTGTATATCGTGCTGATCTTCGTAAGCAATGGGGTTTCCAACGAAGGCGAGGTGGTGAGTGTGTGGAGAGTCTTCGTCAAATACTTGTTGTATTTAGAGGAGAGCACCTGGTTGTTTGCTTTGATTTGTTTCGTTTGTGCTTGCTGTTGCTGAAGCGGGACATCCACCATTTGTGATCGTGAGCCCAATTGAAGGCTGACACTGCAAAGGGGGAAACATGGCGTTCCAGGAACCGAACAACGGTATATAGATATCTATCAGTCAGAAGAGAAGAGTTGTCTCAACTGAGCCTGAGTCCCTCGAATCTCGATGCCACCGCGGCCCCCGGGAGCCGAACTCGAGCCTCGCAGGCACACTGCGCTGGTTCTTCCTCTTTACTTAAGTTGTTTCCCCATGCCCTCCCTATGCCCAAATAGACACCGACACCTGTCAAGAACGCAAACGGTGGGAACCACGGACACCGATCTAGATTAAACCACGGGTTGAGCAAATGGCCGTGATATTAAGTCCTTATTCGTCGGTCAACTTGAACAGCGGGCCGTCCAATGGCAAGATCACCGCTTGCAATGTTCTAAACGACATGCTCTTCGTTGGAACCAACAACTCACAGTTGTTGGTGTACCAATTGAACGGGTCGGTGGTGGCTAACGATGAAGAGGGACTAGAATTGGAAGATTTGAACTTGATTCAAAGTTTGCGGTTGTCCAGTTCTGTCTTACAAATCGAGTTCATGCAATCATTGAACTATC
The DNA here is from genome assembly GCA_030564825.1 of Ogataea sithepensis. Classification (NCBI taxonomy): domain Eukaryota; kingdom Fungi; phylum Ascomycota; class Pichiomycetes; order Pichiales; family Pichiaceae; genus Ogataea; species Ogataea sithepensis. Next base: position 219,221 of record JAJMAB010000006.1, on the reverse strand, counting down.
TGATTGTGCTGCTGGGCAACTCCGTGGTGGAGGTTTACAGCATGGATGATTTCAAGTTGATCGATAAGTTTGACGAGTTTAAATTTAACTTGATAGCCACCTGGTGTGATGAGGATGAAGATCATGACGATAACAAAACTTTGCAACTCGATGCAATTAACGAACAAGATACAGAATATATGAACGATAGAGACAACGATTCGATCAGTTTGGCAACGGTACACTTCGGTAAGAGTGATAAGACAAACAATTTTATTAGAGTGAGGTCTAATTACAACTTCATCTGTCTAGTTTCGAAGAGAAATATACTTGTTTTGAGGTGGATGGGTAAGAAGTTCAACCAAAAGTTTGAGTTTAAATTGAACGACAGGATCCAATCGATAGAATTTCTCACTTTTGACAACTTGATCCTCGGCTTGAAAAATGGAGATATCGTAAAATTGAACTTGTTAAGCTCCCAAGTGAATAATATACAGATACAATTTTTTAATCCACAATTACAGAACAACACCAATAACCAGAGATCGTTCTTCTTTAGCAGTTCGGCTAGCGCACCGATCGAGATATTCAAGGTCAATAACGACCAACAGTTGGTGATTTTTAAAGACAACAATTTAATAAAAATGAATAACGATTTAGAATTAGTGACTTACAAAAGAAAATCTTTCCATTCCATAAATTTCAAGAATCCAATCCCTCTATCCAACAAAGTCCTCATATTGAGATACTGGTTCCCTTATTTGGTTGTAATCTATTCAAATTCAATAGAGTTGAGAAACTTAGAAAGCGGTTCCATAGTGCAGCAAATTGGAATCAACCTGAATGGACTCGTTGGGGTCAAGTTTACTACAAAATTTTTATTGTTAATCACTGCAACCAAAGTAAAGAAGTATGCCAAATCCGATTACGACTCTCAATTGAAACAGTTTGAAGAATCAAAGGACTACGAAAACGCTATCAATTTAATCGAGAAAGTGAACCCTTTGTTGCTTTCGACAGGTTGCGATGATCACAACCATTCCCCAAAACAGGTGAAGTTCCTCAAGTTACGAAAGTTCCAACTTCTGAAGGCAATTGAACTACTACAGCAACACAAGTTCGACTCGGCGTTCCATCTTTTCATCGAGTTTATGGCACCGCCCAGTATGGTTCTTTCTAACTTGCCGGAATCATTAACCGAGTTACTCAAGAGTGATGAGTTGACACCCTACATTCCTCCTCCTTCTCCATTACGTACAGATTCATCCTCGATAGCTCCCCCTTCATCTCCTTCCAAACTTCGAACCAAGTCATCTAAAGAAACGATCAATTCCCCAACATCAACGACAGTATCAACAGTGGCTACCCACGAAGAAACCAAAATAATTAGTTTGCTGATCACCTATCTTACTGATACCAGACGTAAGCTCACAAGGTTGCTAGACCCCGATTCTCCGCTGTACCAATGGCATGGATTCCAGATCTCTTTAGAACTTTACGAGTTGAATCCTTCAGATAGCGATGGGAAACTTGTTGACTCTTTAGAATTGATCGATGACTACTTGTTCCAAAGTTACGTCGCCACAAATCAGAAGATGATCGGTCCGTTGTTGCGTATTTCCAACTACTGCAATTTTGAAAATACAGGGAAGGTCTTATTGAGACTCCACATGTACAGTGAATTGATCGACTTCTACTACACACGTTCGAAACATTCTGATGCATTGGATTTGTTGAACGTGCTATGCTTTGAAGATAAAGGTTTTAAGATCGAGTTTATGATCCGGTACTTGCAGAAATTGACCGACACAGAACTTGATCTAATATTTGTATTTAGTAAGAGATTGATAGAAGTGGATAGCGAGAACTTTAGATCCATTTTCATGACTGACAGCATCGAATGTGAAGGATTGAATAAGTTTAAAGTTTTAGATTTTTTGAACGAGAACAATTGGAGCGCTTTACAAGTGATATACTTAGAGTACGTCATATTTGACCTTGGAGATAACAACGGTAAGTTCTGCAACAGATTGATCGAGCTATACATGTCGAACTTGTCTAATGAATCGATTTCACAGCAAGCAATTATTGAAAAGATAACTAAGGTTTACGAATTGAAGACTTATAGTCCTAGTCTCATAATAAGAAAATTAAACTCACTCGATGATAGGAGCACCACCGTACTGAAATTGTTGATCCATCCTTTAAGCCAGTTGAAGAAACATGATGAAGTGTTGAACATCTTGGTGAACGAGTTGAAGGATAACTCTTTAGCCATCAAGCATTGTTTGGAGCTATACGAATCCGACAAAGACTTGGGTGTGAAGATGGTGGACAAGTTGATCGACATCCACTTGCTGAACGACGACAGAGATAGCGTTGTTGAGATCTTAAATTCGAACTTGAGTTTCGTCGACCCGATCACTGTGTTGCAGAAGATTCCTAACGATTTGGAAGTTGACAAGTTGACGGGATTCTTGAACTTCAACTTGCGTGAGTTGAACTCAAATTTGAAACGTTCGATCATCGTTAGCGAGTTGTTGAAAGTTAAGTTGATCAACTTGAAGCTAGAAAAGATGCTGGAAGATAAGCAGAATGTAAGACTGGACTCGGATTCAAAGTGTATCGTGTGCGATAAACCGTTCAATGCTAACTCGATCTTAAGTTTCTATCCCAATGGAACGACGATACACTACGGTTGTTCGAAGTATTACTCATGACACACATGCTTTTTCAACATTTTTCAAGGAAAAAAAAAAAAAAAAAAACAGAAAAAAAGATATTATTTATATTTAATTAATGTTTTCTTTTTTAATGCGTATATATGATGACCAATATAAACAAAAAAGTTCTTAATTATTACTATGGATATACATCATTCAAACAGTAGTGATGAAGTTGATGACTCCTGAACAGTACTTGATCAAGTCATCCAACTTCCCGTTTCTTTCGCTGTTCAATTCCTCCCATCTAGCCAAGGAATCAATCAATTTTTGTGCGTCCTTATTGCCCGACTCAACTTGTTGCTTCTTAGCGGCAAAGACAACGTCACCATGAACCGAAAAGAACAAGTGCACAAATGCCACGAGCATTTCAAAGTTTGTGTTCTGTTTCAAACCAAAAGATATGGCGTTAATAAAAGAGATCATCTCGGTGTACGGTGGCTCCGTTGCTATTGACCGGATCTCCAAATCAATGTTAGATGGGGAGTTGTCCACAAGGAAAGAAATGAACTTCGAAAAGTCACCTCCGTCTTGCGAGCATGTTCTCAACAGTTTTGTGAATTCAGACTCAAAGGAGTAATTCTTGGTGCTGTCTAATTTGAAAAGTTTGGATTCACCATCGGCAGCATCAGTTCTCTTAACTTCTCCCTTACCAAGCTCGTTCTCCTTGGCATCGTCACCCACAGATTTACCGGTCAATTCCAAAAAGAATGGCAAGTTCTCTTGCTTCTTTGGTGCCTCTTTAGGCTTGTTTCTCAACTTGATCGTGTCCAAGTGTAACAAGGTGTTGAATTTGTTCTTCGAACATAGCGACAAAGTCAACAAATTCTCGTCGATCTGATCCACCGAGTGATAGCTACCTGAAGACACAACGTCATCGAGGTCCAAACCGAATGCACCATCAAGCATTGAGGAACCACCATCACCGCTCACGTTTGGCAACATAACGTTGGCGAACTCATCTTCTTCGACGTGCCTTGTAGACACAGGTTTGAACTGCGACTTGTTAGTCCATAGCGAAATCCCAACACCGTTGACGTGAGTTGTGGCGACGTAATCTCCCAGTGGCGAGAACTTCAAACAGGTAGCCACAGAGGCTAACCTGATACCGTCGATGCATCCACCTGTAGGTAGATCCCAAGTTCTGATCGTACAATCAAGGGACGCAGAAACGATCCACCTTCCATCAGGTGAGAAATCAAGAGAGGTGATTCTGTTCGTGTGGCCAACCAATTGTCTCACCACTTTTTGGGAAACAGAGTCGACAACCGCGATCGATAGGTCGTCCAAAGCTAACGCAACTAAGTCCGAAGATCTGTGGTACACTAGTTGGGTGATTGGCGCATCAAGACGTAATTTTCCCAAGAACTGACTCTTGCTGAAATCGTAAAAACCGACCAAACCATCCAATCCACAAGACACCATCTTACGATTCATTCCATCGACGGCGATACCTGTCACAGTTTTCTTGTGTAGCTTGTAATTTTTTCTTAATTTCCCACTTTGTAAGTTGTAGACACCGATACCACCCAGACTAGAACCCACAAGGGCAAAATTTCCACATTGGGTTATAGCCACCGATTTCACAATTCCGTTGTCAATTGTTGGTAATTGGTACTTACCCACTTTTTTGTTTCTTGAATCCCAAGTTCTTGCAAAAGTTTCATCCTGATGAGCAGTAACAATGTTGTCCCATTCTCCTTCTCTGGAATTCTCTTGAGCGATCATCGTTATTGCAGGAAATTTGTCTTTGAAACTTGAGGATTTACCTGCCAGTCTTTTACCGTTCTTGTCAACTTTAGATTGCTTTTGAGACATCTCTTGAGATTGAGCGTCTTTTCTAAGTGAAAACGTCCAGAACGACTTATCTTGAGATGCAGATTGAATGAAATGGGACTTGGTGTCACCAAATGTTATGGCAGTAGGAGGAGCAGAGTGGCCACCTCTAGATCTCAAATGTCTTGGTGGAGACACAACCGAGCTATTTGTGGTGGATAAGACTGGATCAAACACGTACTCCTTGAGGCTGTTATCTGGACCTGTTGTCACAACAATTGGTTGTCCATTCAAAAATTGGGCTTTTGTAACACCTCCATAGACTTCCTTATGCGAATTTCTTAATACATGAACCCTAGCTTTCTTGTTCAAGTCGTAGAAGAATAGATCACCGTTTACCATGGAGCAAACCAAGTGAGGCGAGCCATCGGTTCTGAACGAAACAGACGTGATCTTTGAGCTCGAACCTGTCTTGATGGTTCTCAACGTTTTGGCCTTTTTGATGTTGTAGACTATGCAGGTTCCTTCACCGTTACCCAAGGCCAAGATATCCAAGGCTGGTGCCGATTCTATACAAGTGATACCGTTGATGAATTCTTCAGATGTGAATAATAGTTTGGTGGATCTGATGTTAAAAACCAATAAATGTGATGTGGTGGCAACGACAACTTTGTTGATGTATGCTGGCATGTGGATTAGATCGACGATGTCCCCATTTAACGAGTTGACCTTGATTGAGGTGTAGTATTCAGTAGCATATTTTAGATCCTTCTTTTCGTAGATATACAAGGATGAAGACGTTGCTGCAACTAAATAACTTCCAAACACAACCAACTTCTTAATTGTTTCGTTGGATGCAGTAGTAGGTAATGATAGTTCATGTTCTAGTCGTCCTCTTCTGAAAATACCAATCTTGTTTCCGTATGTGCAGTAAATGTAATGGAAATGTGCGGTAATTGATGTGATTGGCTTTGGAGTTTGAGTATTTGACACAAATAACAGGTGGAGCGTAGAAGCATCATAGATCTGGAAAGATGTTCCCACCGCAGTAGCTATGTAAAAGGATGAACCCAAAGTTCCAATTGCAAATGGGGTACCATTGGAGACATGCCCTATCACTCTGAAAGGTGAGAAGACCTTGGAGTGTCTCACATGTTCAGTAACCGTCTGATCTTGGATCTTTCTTCTCTTTCCGTCTACAGATGTTGGTTCCACCATTGTGATATTCAGATAAACGGGATACTAAGTGGCAAGGCTATCTCTAACTCTTCAACAAGTGTGATAAATGGTATAAAGAAGGAGCTCCAATTCGATTTGTACGAAAATTTTCTGAGCTGAAAAAAAAAGGAGAAAGAATGTATTGGTTGGAACACGACCAAAGTTGAGGCTGTCAGTCGATCGACGCAGACGCCCGCAAATTTGGTTTCCACCGTCCACGTGGATCTCACATAATACATTGATGTTTGACTGAATTTTGTCTCCAGCAATATCCTTGCAGCCGTCTCTCTCTCTCTCTCCGTACACTTCTTTCTTCTTTCCCTGCTTACCCCCATTATTAATCAGTCACCATGGTGTCAGGTTTGGCTATCACCCCTGTTCACAGCTCTGTCCCTAACGACGAAGAAACCATCGACATGGTGCTTTCTGAGAGCGCATCTCCTGTGGAGAAAGATATGACTACAACGCCTGCTGCTAGATCGTTATCGACAAACTCAAATGCTTCGATCGACTCCAATGCAATCTTGGATGATGAAGATGAGGACGAGAAATATGACAAAGATCCAGTCCCATTAACACAAGAGTCTCTAGAACAACATAAGAGGGCGATTGCCACCATTGCTCCAATCTTACAGGATTTTGTTCCTGTTCTATCCAAATCTGAAGTGGTGAGCCCTGCTCCAAATCCATTGTCTAGAACGGTCTCAAATATAAGTGATCTAAGCATCAGTGCTTCCAAATATTCAAATGGTCATCACACCAAAGACTCTCCAACCAGACAGATATCTGAAAAGGAGGAACCATTGGACCAGGATATATCTAACAGATCTACTGGTGAGAGCTCACCTATCCCAATTCCAAATCATTCCGAACCAGATTCAAGAGTTCATTCCACTCTGTCCTCTGCACCAGCATCCACGTCAAGTTCCATGACTAATTTCAACGCTAAGCTAAGATCATCTTCCATCTCCGTCAGTGAGGTGTCTGGACCAAAATTGCAGAAGATTGGAACCATTGGTGTGTGTGCCATGGATAATAAAGTCTTATCGAAGCCTTGTAGACAAATTTTGAATAGATTAATTGAAAACGGAGAATTTGATACGGTGATTTTTGGAGATAAGGTTATTTTGGACGAGTCCATTGAAAACTGGCCAACCTGTGACTTTTTGGTGTCATTTTTTTCCACGGGTTTCCCACTAGATAAAGCAATCGCATACCAGAAATTGCGCAATCCATACACTTTGAACGATTTGGCCATGCAGAAAGTTTTGTGGGATAGAAGACTGTGCTTGCAAATATTAGAACATGCTGGTGTTCCTACTCCGGAAAGGCTAGTCATCTCAAGAGATGGTGGACCATTTGTTGATGACGATTTGAAGGCTAAACTAGAAGCCAAGGGATTGAATTGTGATGAGGTTCCAGAACCTAAGTGGGAAATGACTGATGATGACACGTTGGTTGTCGATGGCAAAGTTATCAAGAAACCATTTGTTGAAAAACCTGTTGATGGAGAGGATCACAACGTCTATATCTACTACGCAAAGGAGAACGGTGGCGGTGGCCGTCGTTTGTTTAGAAAGATTGGCAACAAATCCTCTGAATTTGATCCAAACTTGAATATGATCAGAACCAATGGATCGTACATTTATGAGAAGTTTATAGATACGGACAATTTTGAAGATGTCAAAGCTTACACAGTGGGACCCGATTACTGCCATGCTGAGACTAGAAAATCGCCGGTTGTTGACGGTATTGTCAGAAGAAATACCCATGGTAAAGAAGTGAGATATTTGACTAAACTTTCAGACGAGGAGGTGACAATGGCCAAAAAAGTTTGTCTGGCGTTTGATCAGACGATCTGTGGGTTTGATCTATTGAGAACGAACGGCCATTCGTATGTGATCGATGTCAATGGTTTCTCGTTTGTCAAGGACAATGCAGGATATTATGATACTTGTGCAAACATCATTAGAGAAGCATTTATAAAGGCAAAGAATCTGAAAAGCATGACTCCAGCTTTAGTGAAACCAGAAGAGAAGAAACAGAAATGGGTTTTCAAGGGTTTTGTTTCCGTTGTCAGACATGCCGATAGAACACCTAAACAAAAGTTCAAGTATTCTTTCAAGTCTCCAATCTTCATTTCGTTGTTGAAAGGTTACAAAGAAGAAGTTATCATTAGGGAAGTTAGAGATTTGAAGATTGTTTTGCAAACGGTGAAAGTAGCCGAGGAACAACAGTTGGAAGATATAAAGAAATTGAGACAGCTTGCAGGTGCTTTAGAAAAGAAGATGGACTTCCCAGGTACAAAAGTACAATTAAAACCTTCGTTGAACGACGAAGGCGAGATTGAAAAAGTTCAATTGATTATCAAATGGGGTGGTGAGCCAACCCATTCTGCTAGATACCAAGCTACCGACGTTGGTGAACAACTGAGACAGGACATTCAACTATTAAACAAGGATGCATTGAAAGATGTTCAAGTGTACACGTCCTCCGAAAGAAGAGTTGTTGCGTCTGCACAATTGTTCTCCAGATCGTTCATTGCAGAGAACGAATTACCAGATGACTTTTTACAAGTGAGAAAGGACTTGTTGGATGATTCCAACGCTGCTAAAGATTTGATGGACAAAGTTAAAAAGAAGCTCAAGCCATTGTTGAGACAAGGTAAAGAAGCACCACCACAGTTTGCCTGGCCACCAAAGATGCCTGAACCATTTATTGTGATTAAGAGAGTGGTTGAATTGATGAATCACCACCATAAGATCATGGAGAAGAACTTTGAGACAAAAGATGTTGAGTCCTTCCAAGAACATTGGTGCTGTGGCGAAGATGCAATGTTATTCAAAGAAAGATGGGACAAATTGTTCCAAGAATTTGTTTCCGTTGAGAAAGTGCATCCTTCAAAGATAAGTGAATTGTACGATACTATGAAGTACGATGCTTTGCACAACAGAGACTTCTTGGCTAAGATTTTCTTATGTGATGATTCGACACAAGAGACAGCGGACACTTTGGGATCCTCGTTAGTTCGCCAATATCCAATTAATGTTCTTGCCATGAACAACTTCAAAATGAGCGATTCCTCTTTGGACAACACTTCCTCGCCAAACTCTTCCAACCCAGCAGGCTCGATAGGTTGGGTGTTGTCGTCTTCTTACAAGCCATCCTGCAGAGATGCCAAAAACTCTCCATTCGATGACTCGAAGTACGACCTATTACGTGAATTGTACAGGCTCGCAAAAGTGTTGTTCGACTTTATTTGTCCACAGGAGTACGGTATTGAAGACAACGAAAAATTGGACATTGGTTTGCTAACTTCGTTGCCTTTAGCCAAGCAGATCTTGAACGACATAACCACAATAAAGGAGACCGACAAGGCGGCAACCAGAGTGTACTTCACCAAAGAATCTCACATTTACACCTTGCTGAATGTGATATATGAGTCCAAGATCCCGATGAAGATTGCTAGGAACGCGTTGCCTGAACTTGATTATCTTTCCCAGATTGTCTTTGAATTGTACGAGTCTGAAAATAACGTTGGTGATAAAAAACATTCCATCAGATTATCCTTGTCTCCAGGTTGCCACACACAAGACCCATTGGACGTTCAATTGGATGAGAAGCATTACATATCTTGTATCAGACGGATCAACTTGACCAGACACTTGGACATGGATTTGGTTCAACAGAAGTTGAAGTCGAGATTCACCAGAGTCAGCTTGCCAAAGAAGTTCACTCCAGTGAACATTTCAAGTCCTTTGACAGAGGCCAACCCTTGAGATCTGTAGGTAGTATTTATAATTAGACTGTTTTCCTTTTATTGGAGTTAAGTTTTTATGTTGATTTAGTTAGTGATAACTCATTTTGCTTAAAATTCGTTGGTTTATTCCTTTTTAATAGAAATTAATTACTGTTAAATAACTGATTTGTAAAATGTAGGCTGAAATTCGAGCACGGCAATTCACTACCCACTAATAAGGATAACAAATGAGGTGTGAACGAAATGTAAAAGAAAAAAATAAAAAATAAAAAAGCCACTTTGATTTCCCAATACTCCGTTAATACACAGATTCGAGTAACGGTTATAAAAGACCGTTGGAATCGGGTACTGCAGTCCAAAGTGACTGCAACATTGGTTTATAAGATACTACACCAAACTAAAGGGGAGCTGCATATTAAACAAAAAGTGTAAAAACAACCATGTTTCTATTCTCTTTGTTTCTTCTGTTACCATCTTCAGCCTAGTGCAGTAAATGTCGTATTTCAAATTATTATTCGAAAAGGACTAACAAAAACAAAAGACAAATCATAAGTATATTTTTCTTTCCAGATAATGGGTCTATATATAGTGAGCCTTCAAAACGGCTATAAATAAATAAAAAGAGAATTCAAATAAAAAAACAAAAAGATAAAAACAGATTGAAATCAAGTGCCAGAAGGGAAATAGAGAGAAGAGAAAAACATAGCTCCAGAGAAAAGAACCATGTAAGTAATAAACAAAGTAGAATAAGAAAGTCGTATAAAACAGATAGAGAAAAACGCAAAATACACAGACACACACACACACATGCAAACACACTAGAACGCCAAAGTATTTCAGAGGATGTTACTAAGCGATAACAGCTAAAGAATCAAACAAAACGCTGATACTTTCACCAAAGTGGTCTCTTCTGATACATTCGGCAAAGATAGGACTGACGTCAATGATTGTCAACTTCTTGCATTTTTCCACCACGTCTTTGCTGATTGGGTATGTGTTGGTGACGATGATTCCATCGATGTAAGGGCACGAATTCAAAACGTCCAGACAATCGTTGGAGAAGATACCGTGTGTTGCGATGATGTAACAAGCTTTAGCACCACAGTTCATTCTCAAATGTTCAGCAGCAGCGATGAATGAAGTGTGTTTGTCTATCATATCGTCCACGATGATGGCTGGCTTGTTTTGCACGTTACCCACCAAAGTGATCAATTTTTCCGAAGCGTTGAATTCAGGTTCATCTTCGTCATCCGAGTTGTTGATCCCCACATCCGAATCCTGGCTTGTATTTATAGTGGAGGTCGATGGTTTTTCGGTGCTTGGAACGGTCAAGTTAGAGTCATCTTCCACAACGTGCCCTTGCACAATTCTGGCAGTTTGGATATCGGTGGAAACTATCACGTCTTCTTCTTCAATTTCACCATCTTCAGTTGTACTGAAAGATGGACTTGGTTGGGTCTGCTGTGGAGTTCTGACTTTCTTACCGGTGAAACCATCTTTGGTTCTTCTTCTATCGGTATGTATCATGGCAAAGTTCACTTTCAATTGGTCCGCGAGAGCAGTGACTCTCTTGGTACCACCAGGATTCTTGGAGACAACCACTGCATCTTGATAGTTTTCCACGTTGTGTCTGATCCATCTAGCTAAAGTTGGACCGGCGTACAAGTTGTCGACAGGCTTAGTGAAGAAACCTTGCATTTGGGAGGCGTGCAAATCCATGGAGACAACGTGGTCTGCACCAGCCATGATCAACAAGTTGGCCAACATCCTAGCGGTAATGGCACCTCTGTGTTTTTTCATTTTGGATTGTTTGGAATATGGGAAATGAGGGATAACAGCGGTAATCTTGGCTGCGGAACCACCTTTACAGGCTGAGATCAAGATCAACAACTCCATTATATGGTCGTTTGTTTCTGGAGAACCGGATTGGATGATGTAAACGTCTTCATCTCTCACCGAAACACCAATTTGAACACAGGTTTCACCGTTGGCAAAGTTCTTCAAAGTGACAGGGGCAGCTTCGATACCTAGCTTTTCACAAACCAAGTTACCCAAGTCAGGGTGAGAACTACCAACAAAGACTTTACACTTTCTCATTTCTTTGACGGGAGGGTTGAAGAGTTTTTCGACGGGTGAATGGGTTGAAGGATGAACCTGAACAGCGTTAATGATGGAACTGAACAACGACAAAACCGGATGCTGGAAGACCAAAGGAGACTTGAAGAGAAGAACTAGTCAAAAGTTTCACAACGCATGAACCCTCAAATAGCAGCGTATGCAAAAAACAAAAAAAAAAAAAAAATTTTTAAAATTATTCAAGAAGAGTCTGAATTATTCTGGGGGTGTTGGGAATTGAGAATCCGCTGCACCGTCGCGTCGATTTAGCTGCTTTTTCCTCCGGGTTAGCGACGGCTGTCCGATTAGTATTACAGTTTGCCTTAAATTGGTAACTTGTCTGCCCTTCTTGGATCTTAGGCTCTGACTTTAAAGGACTTTGATGATACTCATATATAACAATGTGTATGGCTTATTATTAATACGCTGGTAGTTGTGCATTAAACAACCTCATTTTATATTCTCTCTCTCTCTCTCTCTCTTGTAGGAGTATTCTCAACTTCAAGTCCACTACAGAGAATCAGTAACTAAGTTGTCAATAGAGCAATCTTACATTTACAAGCATGAAAGCCACTCTTCTAGACCAAAGAAATAAATTTATTCATACATAGTATACGTAGAGATTAGTAGAAGTCAACGAGAGCACGCATGAGGCATCACGATTGGTGACATGGTTTTCAGTTTCTGTTGATATATTATCTTTCAGTTGTATGTCACCGCTTTTCAGTTTCAATGTTTGGCTGATCAGCCGAAACAAGATTGTGTCCTATGGCTTTTTTTTTCTATCGTCTGGCTAAAACCAAGTTTCTGTCTATCAAAGGGAGCCCAAATATGCCAGGAATCGTTTCGATGGTTGCATCGCCTGCAAAATTTAACATCACCACCTATATATATTCCTTTCTCATCCCTTGACTAAAAAAAAAAAAATAGGAATAAAAAAAAGCATAACAAAAAAACCTAGTTTCAATAAAACAAGGGGAAACCTAGTCTTGAATTTCTTCTCCAACAAAGAGTTAAGAGATAAATCAACGCAATACACAGAGAATGAATTAACTCAATAACCAGTGACCACGTTGACTCTTTTTTTCAATTGCAACAAAAAGAATTTGATGTATTCTGTTAGTTCAGGTTTTTGCTGAACAATAATTTTCAAAAGGAATAAAAATCACAATGCAAATTTCAAATGGCACCTTTATTCACAAGGAAATGCAAGATCGTACAAGATCAAAGTATGTAATTCTGTATGTATGCACTAGGATCAACTGCACTTCAAAACAATAATCAAATTTCTTCAGGTATGCAAGCCTACCATTTTCAAAACTGCATTAAAAGAAATGCATTTACCCCAACCAAATAATAAATAACATTCAATATAATCAATCAGCCATGAACTTCCTTCAAGAGCAATCAACGGATAGTTGAATGTGAGTATGCAATGGCTCCCCAAAAATCACCAAAAAAGGAGCCTACTTCTCGCCTCAACCATCTAGGTGTCGGTGCACCTTCACTGGCGCAAAGTGACAGCCAATACAACACACGAAAAACTAATAACGGCACACTCTGTCTCTTGAAAGAATGAGCCCACTCAATAAAAACCCAAATTGTCCAAGAGTCTCCAAAATGTAGTTAAAAGCCAACTTGAGTATGGCATCTCCTAGAATTTGAAACCGATATCGATGTTCATTGAAAAAATAGCGTAAATCTCAAGAATTAGAGATCTGCTGATGAACCGGCAGATACACAGAAAGAAAATAAAAACGTTTAGTTATGAGTAGTACACCTAACACAAAGCATAACCTTTGACTCCACCGTTACCAAAACAACAAACTTCTAATGTTTCATGTAAAGGCTAACAACGAACAACCACGTGGAAAACATCAAGCAAGCCCCAACATACTTGCAGTTTTTTCATAGTCCCCACTTACACAACGATGCGCCTTTTCTGATACAGCCTCGACCAATAACTGTATTTTAGTGGGATCAATTGAGTACGGTTGTTTGACAACCTTTTCAATAGCATATTAGTCCGCCAATTAGAGCAGACACGTGAAGTGCTAAGGCATAAAATACACTGCATACCTATGACCCTCTCCGGCCAAGTTGGAAACTTGTACAGGACGGAGAGGGCCACGGAAGAGAGGAAGCTCAAGAGGAGGTGATTAGGAGAAGAAGAATCCAAGTCAGGAAATAATGCCTAAGTAGTAACTTGTAAGGCCCGCGTGCCGACTCTCTAAGGAGAATCGAGATTCCTACCATATATGACGTAATACATTACGTATCGGGGCAGGATTCGGGCTGTTTACAATTAACAAGGATTTGTAATAATGTCCTTTCTAAGTTTAAATTTGTTCTTAAATTATATAAGTTTCAAAAATAGACTAAAAAGTTACCTTATTACATGGAGGTCGTACCCGGATCAAGTAAGAAAAAGAGAAAAGAGAAATAAGAATAAAAGAAAAAGAGTGTGGGATAGCTAATACTTTTACCTCAGCGTACGAATATGCAAAGTGTATATTACATCCCCGGGGTCACAAGATGACGAAGGTCAGGATGATGAATGAGTTTCTGTACACGGTATTCGACTGGTAACCAGTGCTTAACAGAGTTGATGGTGTGTAATTGAAACAAAGTAGCAGCAACAGCAAATTGACTTGCATCAGTAGCAATCTTGGTTGGTAGATCAGATCGAAAAGGGAAACGAGTTAAGATGTTCTGTTCACATGATTTCATATCTTCGAAAGCAGCTTGACATTCAGTTGTCCATTTGAAAGTAAGCTCTTTTCGTAACAAATTGGTGAGAACGGCAGTACGAGTAGCATAATTTGGGATGAAGTCACAGATGTAAGCAAGAAGAATATTTACGTCTCTACATTCACCAAACTGAAGATTGGATTAATCTAATCCCAACTGCCGAATTTGTCATCAACTCATCACCACATAGCTCCAGTAACATGTCACCATTTACTATTGACGACGGTTACAATCCATCATCAGCCAAAGTTCTCAACTACCAACTCATTGCTCCAAATACCAACCGTCAAGCACTTGGATTATCAACTGAGTTGGAAGATTTGACTAAAGCTGCAAAGGCCGCTTACAATGCTGCTTTTCATCAGAATGCTAAGTACTACAATGCTAAACATCAGAACGTTGAATTCGAGGTTAATGATTTAGTTTATATCTTACAATCAACTATTCCATCTTTTTTTTGGGGATGTTCACAATAAGAATCTACCTGCTTCATTACGTACTAAGTACATTGGCCCTTACAAAGTCATCAACAAGTTCTCTCCAGTTAGCTATGAGCTAGAACTTCCACCATCATCACACAGATCGACAAAATTCCACATCAATCAACTTAAACGTCAACATCACCCAGTTGCTGCTTATCCAACTGCCAAAGATATACATGCACCAGCATTCAAATCTTATCCGGATGGTTCTGTTTGATGGTTTGACACGTTGACAATGATTGCAGCTATGAACGTAATTGGTGATGATGTCTTTCATATTTGGAAAGTGGAACTCTTGACGTAAAGTAGTGAGCATTCTTTCGATACCTGGATGACCGCCTAAAACATCAGTGTGACTGTGATCTAAAACATCGATGATGACAAGAACAGTTAACTTCTGGGAAACCAGAAACAACATCAATATCAATATGTGTCCAACGACCTCAAGGATCAAAGGTTAATGCTGTTCTTGTCATCATCGATGTTTTAGATCACAGTCACACTGATGTTTTAGGCGCTCATCCAAGCATCGAAAGAATGCTCACTACTTTACGTCAAGAGTTCCACTTTCCAAATATGAAAGACATCATCACCAATTACGTTCATAGCTGCAATCATTGTCAACGTGTCAAACCATCAAACAGAACTAATGGTCTACTTCAAGAAACTATTACAGGATTAACTATATATAGATATACCTTTTAAGGGTGGTGATATGATATATATTGTGTTTATACATTGTCTTATAGATGGGTGCCGTTCATTGGTCTTCCTTGGGATCGTCTCTAATGGTCGATCTTTCCTGTCTCCATTTTTTCAGGCCATGTTTGTCTGTCCTTTTCCTTTTTTTTGGCCTACAATCTAAATATGCTCGATAAGCATCGCATTTTCAGTATTGGGCAAGTTGATATTCAGTCATTTCGTATTTTATCCAGTTAGGCAGGCAGTTTTGGTCATACACATCTGGTGGTGCAAAGTAACCTGGAGTTAGACCTTCGCAACGGTCCGAATTTGGAGAGTTCATATAAGGCGGATGGTGGTACCCGATATCTCTGAACCACCACACGTTGCTCTTATCCTCGAATAATCCAACACCGATAGAGTGCACTGGGGCATCTCCCCACCGTTCGTAGTAGAATCCACCCGCCTCTTCAAGAGCATCAAACCATTTCGAATAAGCTTCACCACGGTAAAAGTCCATGTCTCCGATTTCAAAGTTGGACCAGAAGTGACATGTAGAATAACCGTTTGCATTCTTTGTGTTTTCTGGATTTTGTAAGTTTTCTGTCAAGAAACGGAACGCACCTTCACGGTGCACGTATTCAGGATGCTTTAAAACGAAATCCATGGTGGTATTCCATAGCGTCTCCACCGTCAGTGGGTTATCGTATAGTGCAACAGTGAAACCGTAAGTCAATTGGTTATCCCTCATAAACTTGAAGAGATCGTAGTCGATTGAGCAATAAAAGTTGACGTTTGGTTCTACTCTCCAATAATACTTAAATTTTTCTAATCCTGGCAATCTATAGAAATATCCTGAATTGAAACGGCACATGTTATGGTAACTTTCCATGGATGCATAGTTGACTTTGTTCTTCGTTAGTTTTGCAAGGCCAATTTTTTCTCTTTCCTTATCGATGGAAGCTGGCTTATTCCAAATTTCAGCAGGAATCACCTCATAATAAACCTTACCAGAGCACACAGATTCAACAGTTTTCTTAAATTCGTCACTGAACTCTTCATCGTTGATGAAAGTGAAAGGATAGTTATACCTCCAGTTCCATTTCTCCTCCAATTGACGAATGGAGCTAACAATTCCATTCAGTTCGGAGTTTCTGACCAACGATAACAACGTGGCATTAGCCAATTCGTAAGACTGATCACCTTCCTGCTTGTGGCTGAGTAGCATAAATTGTGGTTCGTCAATCTTCTTGGACAAAACGCGTTCGTGGAAGTTCATCTGGTCCTTGACGATATCCTCTTTTGAAGTCTCTGGAGGATAGAATCCATCAGTAAAGGTTAGAAGCGTTTCGACTTGTTTGCTGTTCAGAGTATTTTTATATTTTAATAGGTTCTTGATGGGAAGTTTGTTGGTGTAACTTTGAACAATCTGATGTTCCCTGAACCTGTATAAGGAGACGAAGAGGAATACAACGATCGTGAAGAAGGCAGCCAGTGCCATAGGTCTCTTGCCGAATCTCATGGGTACGGGGGAATTTATTCGTGTAGACGTTGGTCTCAAAGGAATTAGGGTTAGGGGTTAGGAGTTAGCGAAGGAACAAGACTGACAAGAAAAGCCTATATACATGAAGAATCGATTGTGTATTAGCTGTGCACCGCAAATTCCAGGGCAGACACTGTACACTGGACAGCCTCATGTCGATCCACATACCAGCTGGAGTATTAAATTCAGCGATGGCCAAAGCTCCTTTCTTTGATGTGCGACGGTTGCTCAACTGTCTGCTAAGCCGCGTTCACGTGCACGTGCCGCCTTTCGTTTGTTTGCTTCTTTCTGCCTCTTTCTGTGAACTACATCAATGTTTGTCCCTTTTTTATACCTTCTCTTGCGTCATTTAAATTATCCGTCTTTTTCAATTTATATATATATATATATATATATACCAATTATAATTACTAAATCGATCAGAGACCACAATCATCCTATACGTATATATGTTCTTGCTACGTTTCACCGAACTGGCTTGATTATTTCTTGGTGATAGTTCGGTCAATTACAGGGCTGCCAAATAGATCGACTAATAAAAGACAAACCAACAGCAACAACCTCTAACCGAAGCTCCAGGGTGCAAAGGGCATCGCACGTACGATATACGATATATATATATATATATATATATAAGTTGTCTCAGATTGGAAAACAGGCGGCCAAACTCAACAATTGTTACCCCTGAGTGAATGCTGCAATGCAAGAGACAGCAATACACGCCGGCAAAACAGCAAAAAATGGACACAGTTGACAACCAAGAATTGGACCAAAGAATTACTATATAGTAGTAGAAAGAGTCACTTAATTTCTCATCACCAGCGGCACAATGAAAAAAAAACACGAAACGGCGCAGAAGAATGGGCACCCACTTGCACCTTCCCAATGCAGAAGTTGCAACAGCCGATATCGAACCCATTACCAAACCAATGACATAACCAGATCGTGACACCGCGCAAGCTGCAACGCACGCGCGCCCCCCGCGGCTATCCTTATCTGGCAGCTGGCTGCCTGCTCTCTCTGCAACACCATCTCTGTCTCTCTGTCGTATATATATATTTTTTTTATATTGTGTCTCTCTTTCTAATTGACCATATATATATATATATATATATATATATATATATATATATGTTCACCTTTCTTTAAATTCTTTTGTTCTGTGCTTGGTGTTTGTTTTCTATTCAAATTTCTTGTATTCTTATTGTTTAAACATAAATAGAGATGGCTCCCCAGTTCACGCACACAACTTCTGAAAGAAGAGCTTCGGTCACCGTTTTTGGATCCGTTGGCAGGGGTGGGTTATTCGTGCCTCAAGATTTCCTCAAATCCGACCCTGCAGAGATCAACAACGTGATCGAAAACGAAGAACCATACATCCACGAAACTGGCCCAGAGGTCATCGAAGCTACTCCTCTAATACCTAGCTCTCCTTCTTTGAAATCCTCAAAGCCAATCCTTACCGAAGAGGCTAAATTATTACAGGTGAATAAAGTTCCAATAAGAAGATATTCTGTCGTTGATTCAAGCCCATCGGATGGCTATGGATCTATAGACGGTGAGGATCCAGAAGCTATTCTGGAATCATGGGATGAGGCTCTGAAATCGGGTAAGATTTCGACGACGAACGCTTTTGAATTGAAATCTTTGACTAGATCTTCCATTCCGCTTGTTATCACTTTTCTATTGCAAAATTCTTTGGGTGTTTGTTCTGTTTTTGCTGTTGGTAAGATTTCCTCCGAAGCCTTGGCTGCCATCACTTTAGGTACGATGAGTTCTAATATCTCTGCTATGGCAGTCATTGCAGGCTTGGCATCCTCGCTTGACACTTTCCTTCCTCAAGCATACGGTGCAGGTAAACATAAAGTTGTTGGTTTGATTTTCCAACGTTGTACAGCATTGATCTTTGTCACTATGGCTATCATCTGTTTGCTATGGTGGATAGGTGCCGAATCTCTGTTATTAATGATTCTACCAGATCCAGAAACCGCAAGATTGGCTGCGTTATATTTGAAAGTTTTAACTTTTGGTATTCCAGGTTACATCTTATTCGAAACAGGTAAAAGATTTTTGCAAGCGCAAGGTATATTTGATGCATCAACTTACATCTTATTCATCTGTGCTCCATTGAATGCAGTGATGAACTATTCGTTTGTTTGGACTTTCAAATTGGGATTCATTGGTGCTCCAATTGCTGTCAGTGTCAGTTATACCTTAATGGCATTTGGCCTATATATGTACACCATCAAGACTAACTCGGATATAAATCCAATGAAGTGTTGGGATGGATTGAACTTGAAGAGAGCTTGCTCAAACTGGGGTGAAATCATCAAGTTGTCCATTCCAAACTTGATCATGATCATGTCGGAATTCTTCTCCTTTGAAATTCTAACTTTGTTGTCATCATATTTGGGTACCACAGCTTTGGCTTCACAATCGGTCATCACCACAATGGCATCTTTGACTTACCAAATACCTTACGGTGTTTCCATTGCTGCATCCACCAGAATTGCCAACTTTTTAGGTGCCCAACTACCAAGAGCCGCTAGCATTGCAGCCAGAATGACTTTTGCATTTACCATCATTGTCTCCGTGTTGAACTGTTCGTTCTTGTGGTTTGGAAGGGAGATGATTGCCGGCTGGTTTACAAACGAGCCAAAAGTTATTACAACCGTCAGTTCCGTGATGCCTTTGGTTGCCCTCATCCAAGTGTTTGATGCCATGAACGCTACTAGTGCCGGTTGTCTACGTGGTCAAGGTTTGCAACATATCGGTGGATACATCAACTTGTTCAGTTACTACGTTGTTGGTATTCCTCTTGGATTTGTGTTGAGTTTCTACATTCCTAAAGATCATCCATTGGGATTGTTTGGTTTGTGGATCGGTGTTGGTTGTGCTTTGTTTATCATTGGTTTCGTTCAATGCTACTATGTTTTGACTGCCGATTACGATAAGTTGGTCCAAGACGCCCTTAAGAGAAGTAGCACCGACTAAGTAATGGGTAATGGGAAACAAAAACCATCTGTACAACCAAGACATTGAACTCTTTTCTTAATACTTGCTTGACTGTGTGATAAGTACTGTTTGCTCCATTTTCACTTTTTTCTGTGCTATGCCTTGTAGAGTCTCTTTTGTTTTTTTTGATCCTTTTGTGTTTGTTTTTTTTTACATAATATACATAACATTAGATAATTAATCATAATAGCTCGCCATATCGATTACCCAAATGAACTCATCTAATCTATAAACTTTCCAATTCGTCAATCAAAGAATTCAACTCCAATTTCAACCGTTTCAACTCCGCCAGGTAGTTTAACGATTCTATGAAACTCTGTTGGGATTGACGTAATGAAACCGGCACAAACCCACCTGAGAAAAGTCTCAACGGATCTGTTATTCTCTTAACCGATAGGTCTTCTAACGTATTTTTCGATTCTTTATCGGTAGTTTTCTTTCTGTTCCTCACAGATGCTGGTCCATCTTTATCAGTGTCGGTACTTTTACCGGAACTTTCCTTCTCACGTACAGTCTCTTCACCTTCTTCAGCATTCTTCTTATTTCTGTTCATATGTTTAGACGGTTTCTCTGAAGGAGTACTCAGTGGCACGATGCTATCGTTCTGGAACCCTCTCACTGGGTCCATTAGCAACTCCCCCCACCCATCAGACCCAGGAACAACAACACCGGCACTTAACCCGGTGTATCTGTCCCCGTACTTCGCCCTCTTCAAGAGTATAAATCCAGTGCCCAATTTTTTTCCAAGTACTTCGTACAACGTGACGTAATCGTTGATCTTCTTCAATATCTGTTGCTGTCTGACGAAGTTTGTCTCCAATGTTGGATCAGAGAAACTTATCGACTTGTCGAGCGATGTGAGAAGCGATTCGGGTTCTTCTGCTGACATTTTTCCGTACGTGTGGAAGAGATTCTATATTATATGGTATTCAACCAATTAAATCAAAGAGATGGTGATTGTGGTATGTATAAGTGGAGGAAAATAGAAACGGTGTGTAGATGGATAGGCGAAAAACAAGAAAGATAACTGCAACGATTTGTAAATTGTAGCACACACACACACGCACACCACACGATCGAAGGTTATTGCAGGGCTGTGCAAGGCAGATATTGTAGATGTTTTTGAGCTCAGCTCTATTTGTGTTTTGCTCGTTGAACAGATATCCAATGATACAACATAAAACAAACGTCCTGTAAAATTAAACTAGTAATTTTTTTAAAAAAAACCCACATTTTTCAACGAGAAAGTACACAGAAAAAGAATATAAAGGTAGCGTGCATGGTCAATCACAACCACAGAAGAAAACAGCATTATAAATATATATTATACTCGTGACCATACCCAGGGGGTGTAAACAGAAGAATAATTAAAAAAGCAGCAAAAAAATTGAAAAAATTATGTGAAAGAATGTCCTTAAAAAATGTTAGATAATTACGCCAAAAGAGAAAAAAAAATTTACAAAAAAATCACAGTTCTTCGTCCTCTAATACTTTATCGAAACACCCCAGGTTTAAAGCAGTCATGCTCTTTTCACCTGGTTTGAATCCACTGGCCAGTTTATCCAATTCCCCAACTAAACTCAATCTAGAAAATCTAGACATGTTAGCCGCTTTCAAAGAGATTAAAGTGTTGGTGAATTCGTCGTCGATATCGTCCTCTTCATCAAATTCGTAGCTGCTCTCGTTCTCATCCCCAGAGCTTTCATCTCTTCCATCTTCCAATAGCAGATCAGTATCGTATCTAATGACCGACGCGGTTTGTTTCAATCCTGACGATTGAGGCGATGACATGCTCAATGGACTTCTGAAATCTTTTGTGCTCTTCAAGCAATCCGGAGTACTCAACAATTCAAAAGTGAAAGTCGAGTCTCTAGAATCCAGTGGACTCCCCACACTCAACACTTTTTGAATGCGTGGCGTTCCTGGAGTTTGCAAGTTGGAGATAGATATCGACTGAATGTCTCTTGTACTGGAGGTTGGAGTCATTGGTGTGGCTGAAGACGACGTCGACGACACCGGCGAGGCTTGTATCAGCGTTGCAGAAATCAGAGATCTTTGCGTTCCGAACGTTCTGGCAGTAGGCGTCGTTGGTGTGTTTGGGATTTCAACGGCACGTGTATGTTGGAGAGAAGGGAATGAGAACCGTTCTAGTTTCAAGATGGACGATTTACCATCTTCTTCGAATTCGTCTGCTTCTTCTTCAGCTCCGGCTGCCAACACCTCCGCTTCCACTTCAGCTTCGTTCTCCTCTTTGAGTGGTTCCGTTTTAATGGCAGCTTGAGGGGACCCCTGCTGTTGGTCAGGGGATTGAGTGTGTGGAATTTCGGATTTTGTATAAGAAAATTCACTGAATTGGGAGCCTTTTGAACTTCTTAACGTTGAATCAACCGGGTCGTCCAGCTCTTCTTGGGCTATGGATGGCAATCTAGATTGTGCCATGTTGAAAGCATTCGTCAGGGAATGTTTCTTCATTGGTGATGACTGCAGAGTCGAATAAGTGTGGAAGTTGGCCACAGAGGATGTAATTGAGTTCAGGGTGGACATCGAGGTGGATCTTGTGAACGTGGAATTGGATCTACTCATCAAATTTGACACCGAGGATTGGGATCTAGTTCTCGCATGCTTGCTTTCAAATTGATCAGAAACACTTTCAGCGGCGACTGGTGTTGGAGAAGTTCTGAAAGACGAGAACGCTTGGAATGGCAATTGACCGTTTAATACAGGATCCAAGGATTTACTGGTTTCTTCTTCATTTTTTTCCTCTTCTGCTTCCACTAATGTTTCCACAGTTTGGTTGGTTCCAAACTGTCTAGCTTCTAGTTGTTGTGTACGATGTTCCAAGAAACTTGGAAGCAACGATAGGTCGTTTGCCTGGAAAGATTTGTCTATGCCGAAACTTTGCTTGTCGCTAATGTGACTAACATGGCTGAAACCGAAAGGTGTACTGACCAAGTTTGGAGAAGTTACTTTGGTCTGTCTTCTAGCTGACCTTCTTGAGACGGAATCCAATTCCAAGTCGAAAAGTTGCAGTAATTGGGCGGTTTTTCTCTTCAAAGCGCCTTTCGGCTGCTTTTCGTTTTTGGTGTCATCCAGCCATAGAGATTCAAGCTGTGGGGATCTGGCTATCATATTATTATGCGTTTGACTAGTGGTACAATCCGTATAAACAGGAGAACGACTTGAAGGAATAAGGAGAACGGAATAATAAATAGCAAGGGAAAATAAAAAGGAAAAAAAAAAAAGCACGAAAAAAGTCGGGAGAAAAACAAGCCAGTATATATCAAGACCGAGATACCTTTGATGATACTAGTTAGAAACTTTTGCTTCACTTTCCTCCTTTACCCTCACTTTGAAAGGGGGTGGTTGTAGTCGCCGCAACCCCTTTCCAAAGGACATAATAGGAGAAAGAATGGGACGCCAAAGCTGGAAATTATCCTAAAGAGGATTAAATGTCAAGGCACGCTTTCTTCATTGTCAACGGCTGCCGCATTGGGAGGATTTAAACAACAGCTTTCTGGCGGTGCGCGTCGGTTGACTCTCTTCACCGCCCAGTCTCCAGAGGTTCCAGAGGTTCGTGGGTTGAAACTTGAAACTTGACGCGTCGTGCGGCGTGCCTGTGGATGACGCCATTGCTTACGTGTGCCAGATTCTGGAATCTCCTCTACTTTTGTGCCTTGCATCCTCATTGATCCATCTCGTGGTCTCTCTATATGCTACTAGGTCATATATATATATATATATTATATATACTTCTTTCTTTCGCTCTCTCTTGTTCGTGTCATCGATCGAAGATCGGAATGGATGCCTGGAAACTTGCCCCCGATTACATGTACAAGCAGCTAACGCTAAGTTGCCAAATCAACTCCAACGAATCGAGAATCCAGATTCTATGCCTGCAGATCGAAGTTACACATGTGTACATGCATGGCTATAATAAAGAGGAATCCATCAATCATTAAACATACACCTGAATGGAGACTACAAGTATAATTATATAGTTGTAATTCTAGCCTTCCCTTACCCATAGAGGGGAAGCAAAGTAGGGCGTACTAAATCTGAAGATCGATCCTAATTTGTGTTTCTTTTTTTTTTTTTTCCTCGTGAGGCATGTGATTGCGCCGCTTGGGGGCAGGGCGGAGTGAAGGTGTGTTAGAACTTAGTGGTTCATAGATCTCACATATATATTATATTACTAACTTCAACCAAGATATGCTTTGTCTCTAGTACTTTGTGTCGATACAGCATGATAATTGTTTTCTCATCGAATGTTTCCCTTTTGGGTCAAAAAATGGATTGCATGTATTACATTCAATATCTCAGCAACTATTTTTAACTCCCAAGAAACATTATGTTGACAGTGTTCCCTGCATTTTGAGGTGCCTCGATCCTCCAAGTTTCTTCATCATATCACATGAGTTGGATCTAACAATAGTGATCATAACGATTGTAATTGTCACAACAGAAAATGGTGTGTTCTTTTAAAAAATAAGGACTCATATTCCATTGACGCCGCAGTGCTTCGTTTGTCTTTGGCAATTAGTAGAATAATTTTGCTGCTGAAACAATAGGGATTAAAGATATTTCTTTGTAATGAAAAATTCAATACATTTGTTTTAAGATTTGATTAACCACTTCAAGGTTGATTGGAATTTTACAACTACTGTTGCGTCAAAATTGCGAAGTTTTCCAATTTTCACTAAAATCCGACGTTCTCCAGTAATTTCAGAAATTTTGCTATTTATACTTTCTTTATTCAAACAGACATACCAATAAGAAGTTAGAATTAAAATAAAAAAAACCTAATAATATAGAAAGTGAAGGAACGAAGTAAAACAATATAGCTAACAAATTGGCAAACAAGCGATCGAATCTCGGGACAGAAAAACCTCTAAACAAAAACCCAAACAAACGTATAATGACAAAAACAAAAGTCATAAAAGCATCATTATATCCATTAAATAACCCAATAACCTAATAATTGAAAACGTAGCAACATTAAACACTCAAATAATATGGTGATTCGTATAACCAAAAACAAACAAACAAAAAAAAAAATAGAGCAAAATTAGAAAAATAATAATAAAGACATGAAGCAACGTGAATTATAGCGACCTGATTTAGACGACCCAGGATCTTGGATTTGAACCCGCTAGTTCAAATGTACAGTATGAACAGGGCATTCGACAATACCTCCCTTTCTATTGATCCAATCTTTGATACAAGAATAGTGGAAACAGCATAGGCATTCCAATCTACCCACCTTATCGCCTCCTTTGAACTCTTCAAAACAGATGACACACTCATTATCTTCATTCAAGTTCAGTTTATCAACAGTAGCATTCAGAGGAATGGTGTAGACTAGCATTCTGTTAGTGTGTCTCTTCGATAGTGGAGAACCAGAAAATTCTAGATTCTGTAGACATTCGGTAATGTGGTCCTCTTTGGATTGTTCTGTAGGAAAATTAGATGTCGATAGATCCAGAGCACAAACAGGACAAAGGTTGTCATCATCTGGATCTGGCTGAGGTGGTCTAGAAGGAGTTGATGAAGAAGAAGAAGAAGTAGCGCCACTGGATCCAATGTTGATAGGATTTGTCGATGGATCACCTAACCGTATTGTAGTTGTGTTGGATCCTAAAGTCTTGATTACTGGGTTTGCATGCTGTGGTGGTTGCCTATGGGCATTTCTTGATTGTGCATCGTTAACGTTAGCCTCCCTTAAAGCGGCTCTCAACATCTCCAACTCATCTGCACACAGATCGCATGTTCTGTGAGGAACATGAGGTGATTCCAAAAATATCTGTGACTGTGGTGAAACGACGTATGTGTTTGGTAAGTACGATGTAAAGTTGGAAGAACAGTCTCCGCATACAACTTTCCCACATTTACGGCAGTGATGTTTTCTGTTGAAAAAAGTAAATTTGTGTGAACATAGCGGACAGTAGAGGACGTCGTCATCGTTCTCCCAGACGGGGACGCCGTCAGATATGATGTTGTTGGTGCTGGTGTTGCCACTGCCGTTGCTATTGTGACTGTGATTACGATGAACCGTGTGGTTGGCAGCGGTGGAATTTGCTTGAATTATTGGTGAGTGTTGTGATAGTATGGAGCTGGATCCGTCGGAGGACATCTTTGATATATCATGTAGTTGGTTTCTGAGATCGGCCTTTTGCGGAGTCCTTGTTTGTTAGGGTGTGTGGACGGAGATAATCAGGGATCCAAACGGCTATCTTTCAAGATGCAGGCGATTAAAACTCAAAATGATGCCAGGATAGAAACGTTGAACCAAGTTAGTGTGCACTATACGTGGGAAAGCGATGGAATAGACAGACGGCAGGAAGAAAGACAAAAGGAGGCGACACAGAAGAGGAAAGACATCCCAAAAAGTTGAGAGATAAAGATTTACAAACTCTCGCAATGACTAATGGGATTACATAAGACCTCTAATATGCAGATCACACGAAATTTCAAATTTCAAAATTCACAGCAGAATTGTAAATACTGTATTACGTAACCATGCATGTAATAACTGATCTGAAAAATTGCAGTCTTGGAGGGGAATAAACAGAGGTGTGGCATTGACTTTTGGAAAGAAAAACTGATATAAAGAACTCGTGTAGCAAGGAATGTTTTGACACGTTACAACACTCCTTGCGCTCATATATAACTAACTGTAATAAATACAATGAAGGAAAAAAGTAGACTTGAGAAAAATGACATCATTAGAAAAATTCATGGGCCCTACTTAGGTACTTGCCTCTAAGAATGAAAACCAATAACCCAAAGCACAACATTATGGATCCACTGATGAAGAATGTGAAAGTGGAACAAATTACCAGCTCGTCACTACTGATCGCAGCACAGTTCCTCACAAAATCCAGAGAGTAAGCCAAGTTCAAGAACAAGTTACCAAATATACTGGAAGATGAAAAAATCCCCCACGTCGTTCCCAAAATTTCAATACCATAAATGGAAGCAAGAACAGCAGGGAACAAAGTGTAAACCGATGAGTTGAGCATTGCATTTAATGTGACGATTAATCCAACTTTGACGGACAGCATCGGAACACTGGACAAATATAGATGACCCACGGCACAAGATAGCACAAACATGGATATCAAGGTCAATCTTGAAATGTTGAACTTTGTACAAATCCAGTCTGTCATGATCATTATCAAGAATCTTGTGAAAGTACTGGCAATGGAAAATATTTGTAAATTTTCATCCAAGGCATTGCTTTGCAAATTGTTCAAAATTGAAGACAAGTTGGAAATAAAGAACTCGGTTGCACCGATGGAAATCATACAGCAAAAGATCAATGGGTACATCAATGGGTCAGAACCGAACCTTTTGATTTTATCCTGGTAATTAGCACCTGTTGACGTGCTTAACATTGATAATTCGTCATCCAGATTTAGGAGTTCGGAATCATCGACATACCACGATCTTGGAGACCCTAAAATAGAGCCTTGAGGAGAATGAATCACAATACCAGCACCAGTCAACAATGGAGAAGTTTCAAAATTAGAAAATTCCTCAATTTCAGAATGATCGTATTCCTTTTCAAAAAACTCGACGTAGTCAGTCACTTTACAAGCAATAAATGACACCAAAGTTGAGGCAGCAAGTGACCACAGGAAGAATTGTAAAGTGTGTATAAAGTTCACGTTTATGTCGGGGTTGGTAAGGAAGGTTTTCATGAACTTAATTTGCAAAAAAGATGAAAAGGCAACCATCAGGTTTGGTGTCGATATTGCCAGCGTCTTGTAATATCTACCAAAGGATTTAGCGCAATTCAACAAACAACTGAACAAGAAGGCACCATGGGAACATCCAATTACGAAGAAACTGAAATACATGATTCTATGGCTTGCACCCGTTTGGTAAACAAGTATGATAAGGTTGAAACCAACAAGATATCCAGTGAATGCCAGAGCCGAAAGAATCCAAATCCCCTTGGAATCTGCGATGTAACCACATAATGGATTTAGCCCATTCAATCCTAGCGTTTGAAATATGATGATGTTGTTGATGATCGATTGTGAATAATTGAGGTGTGTTGTGAATGGTTCGGTAAAGATCGAAAATAACGTTAAGATACCTAGGGATAGACATGCTGTAAGGGAAAGGATGAACGACAGGAGATAGAGTTTGAACGCTCCGTGGCGTCTGTATAGTTTCAGTGATGCTGCTTGCAGAATATTAAGTCGCATGTCTCTGGGGTTGAACTATTGGATGTGTAAGTTTATATGGCTATGATGCAACCAAGAATAAAGTAACGTATGATGTGATGTCTTTTGAACCTTTGCAATGTGGAGAGATGAAAAATAAAAGAAAAGGTAAAAAACTGGAGGGAGTTTTCGAAGTAACAATGAGAAAATGGCAAATCAAAGATGTAAGGGCTAAATGAATATATTTATACAAAACAGAAAATGCGATCTAAAGACAAACGGAAGTTAAGAATAAAAAAAAAGATGTTGGTTATGCAGGCTCAGTACCTGTAGATGGCAACTGAAAATAAAAACAAACAACAAATAATTAATATATAGCCCAAAAGATGGACAATGCAAATGCAACGTACGTGGAGAACCGTTCAATTGAGTTTGGGACCTGAACTATACGGGAATCGGAGAGTAAAAGCAAGCAAAAACACGATACTCGAGACAACAAGAGCTTGTAAATGAAAAAAAATTTTCCTCTCTCTCCTACGACGTGCGAGATTAAAATGCTCAAATATAAAGAGAACTCAGAGTTTGGAATTGAAACCTGTAAAAAAACGTGTCGACAAACGGGACAAGACGATCAACTCACCAAAAACGGGTTGCCATTTAATCTTGCTTTATTTTGTCTTTTCATTAGGGGAACCGTTCCTTCGTGGCTGGTGCGGCTGCCTACTGTCTAAATCGATAGTGGGAGCCTGGGAAGCCGGCCGTGGCTGGGGATTCCGGGGCACCGGTGTGGCGCGGTAGGGGCTGTCTTACACCGCCGCGCCAGAAGGAAGTTGAAACTCTCTACGCGGGCCACGCAACTCTCATCTGCTAACTTCTCTCTCCCATGTTGGGATCTATACTATTTATATGGAGCGTTTAAATGAAATTAGTATATCCCAGGTAGACGTTTGCAATTCTCGGATCAATACTAGATGAGTAATCAGAGGAGAAAGCATTCAGAACTTTTATGAGTTATTTGGACAGACAGTGGACAAAAAAACGTGGCGTGCAGTATCGTTTAAAAAGGGACGCCGAATAATGATGACGCCGCGACTTGCTGAGCACTCCGAGGACACAAATGACAAGATCAATAGAGATTCAAGGATAGAAGTAAACAATATATATTATATATCATACCGTGTGAAACTTTCCGGGTAGGATAAATCCACGTGTGGATCCATCAAACCACCCGCTCTACAGGGGAAGCCTGAAGCTGATCAACGATGGGCCACAACTACAACACTTACCGCGCTCTCTGCCACTCGCTTTGCCGATTGGCTTGCTGAGACCCTGAGGCTGAGGCTGAGAGTTGTCACTAGCTTACATGACATAAGCTATCACGTCATGAGCTTTGGAGCTACAAATTACAACCAAGCAGCCGATCGACGCAGGATAAATGAGACGATTTCAATTGCCGCGCGGAAGGGCGTGCGCGCCACAACAGGCGGCATGTCCTTATCGTACAACAAACCCTTTCCAGGCGGCCACCCTGCGACTCTATCCATGGACAACCATATTTTTGGCACGCCTCGAAACAGTTTGGTATACTTTAAGTTTGTTTCGGCCCTCCAAAGGACACAGGAATATCGTTTTTTATCCATTCTAGAGAAAAGGATGTCTTTGGAAGGCGCGATTGAAGAGGAAAGAAAATTAATAGCTCAAGTTCTTGAGAGACAGAGGCTACAAGCCGGCTCCAACAGGGGAAGGGATAGGGACATCTCACCTAATCCTAACAGAAATCCATCGAGAGGTCTATCGAGTACACGAAGATCTCTATCACGCTCTTCGATATCTACTGATCCGCCTGCAGACTTTAGCATCACTGCACATGACCCAAGTGAGAGATTGAGGTCCCCATCTGCCAACAGGTTAGGAATGAGTGATGGAGAAGAAGATGATGATGCCATCGCTGATGAGGCAGTGAGCAGTGAGGAAGAACAGATCAGTGACACCGACTCAGAATTTGAGTACGACGATGGAGGTAACATCTTACCCAACTATGCAACATATCAACCAGAGTCGATTGTTGATGATAAAAAAACCAAAACTTTGAGTGCCAAAGAAGAACTCAACTTGATCAACTCTAGAAAGCTGGTTAGAGAAGCCATAAAAGCCGAAAAAGTCGACGAAATCTTGGCTGCAGAGAGAGCATTAGCCAATGCAAGATCCATTGGTAGACATATCCCACAGGAGTATTTGGAAAAGATAGAAAAAGATGCCAAAGATGCAGGCACAAAGATCCACATTGATCCAGAGAAGTTTTATCAAGACAACGCTGGACGTAAAGAGAAATTACAAGAGTATGCCATCTATAAGAAGAAGCTAGTGTCACCCGATGGATCCCTGAGAAAAGATGGCTTCAACATCCCATACACATCCGACGTTGAGGAAAAAATCGACAGTGAGCTTGCCAAGTACCTTAACGAAAACATTTCCATTTCAGACATTGATTCCAACGTGAACAACCAAAGGGCGATCAGAACGGTTACAAGAGGAGATTTCTTCAAGATTTTGAAAACTTCCAAAGTTAAGACACCAAAGACTTTCATTCTATGTATGGATTTTTCGGAAGAGTCACGGTACGCTCTAGAATGGTGCATCGGTACCGTCTTAGTTGACGGATCCATTTTATTCATATTGAACGTGATTGAGGACGACGATTACTCATCGATGAACTTGAACGGTATCCCGCCATCGCAGCCTTCGAACAAAGAGGAGGACAAGATACCGAAGTCGTCCAGAGAGAAGCTACGTTACCAGAACGTGGAGAAGATAACAAAAGAAACGATGGATCTTTTGAAGTTGACCAAGTTGCAAGTGCACGTTGTGATCGAGTCCTGCCACCATCCTATACCGCGTCACTTTATGGTGGCCATAATTAAACACATCTCGCCAACGTTGGTTATCGTGGGCAGCAAAGGTAACTCGGCGCTGAAAGGTGTGTTGTTGGGCAGCTTGGCAAACCACCTAGTGCGTAAGAGTACTGTGCCCGTGATGGTGGTGAAGAACAAGTTGAAGAAGTTGGTTAAAAAAGGTGGTAACAAGTTTGGTAACAATATCAGTACTCTACATAGCTTGGCTGAAGCTAAAGTCGATTGAACAATGCATGATTGTGTATTTGTGTTATTTTTGGCTCTATATTTTTCTGGATATTTTTAAATCATTTATTTCACTTCACATTACTATATTTTCTCCTATTTTTTTTTGTGTGTTTTTTTTTTCTTTTTTGTTTTTGTTATATGATTATAAATGACAATATATTAAATGAATATGGCTTCGAAGAATGAAAAGAAAAAAGGTAAGTAAGTACACGAAGAAACAAAACAAAAGAGAACATAAAATAAAATGGCGATTAGGGGTAAGAAGGGAAAAAAATATGAAATGTGGAAAGCAAAGTGATTGTGGCCAAAAAACAAAACAAGAAAAGAACAAAAAAAAAAAAGCAAATAACGCAATGGGAACATGCCAATCAAGTATACCCACTAAAAGTCCTTTATTTTTCAGCAGCAACTGTCCTCTGGGTAACACCAAAGGCACCAAAGAGGCATTGCTGCAACTTGAAATTTCTTGCCCAATCCTCATTAAGGCCTAAACTTTCACCAATGGCAAGACTATCCCTGTTTTCAAAGAGAGCTTGCAGCTGACTATCCAATCCGACCAATTCAACCGTCTTGGTAAACCCTTTACCGTCACTCGATTGAAATTGAATGGCAAGAGGTGACATATGTGAGAAACTTGTAATTTGCGTCGCATAGTACGGGGTACACGTGGCTTGGAATTTCTCGATCGTCGATTTGATCAACTCCATCTTTTCGTTGCTCAGAGACTCGTTTTGGGTGGACACCATTTTGAGCAAACCGTCCAAGGATTCATTCATGAACGAAGATCTCGCGTCAGAGTTTGTGATCGTTGAGGTCCCTGCATCCGAAGGATCGAATACGTCGGTTCTGGTGAAGATGTCAAGGTACTCACTCACCATTTCTAGTTTGTAACCGTGCCTTTCGATATACACGAGCACGGCAAGCCAACTTTTGAAGCAGCCTTTCGTCAGTTCTTCAGATTCGCCGTTCCTGATACCAGTGTTACCAACTATAATCCAAGCATCGTTTGGACTGCCAGGGAGGAGTAGCTCGTCGATTACCATCGCGTTGGAGCCGGAGTACGATTCGAAGACTTTGTTGAAATCCAAAGCATCGCCCCTTTGGTCGTGCTGAATCACATCACAGAACCCATGGTTCAGATTACAACGTATACTGACAATGGGGTTGAATTGGACAATGAAATCAAGCGTACCTTTCGAAGTTTCGGAGTCCTGTTGGTTCTTTAGCAACGACGTGATCGATGGTGGGATTGGGAGCCAGTTGTTATTCGGGAAAGTGGATCTGTTGTTCTTCAAACGAAGTCTGGTGACGTGGTTGCAAGGTGTCGTGACGCTGTCCAAGTCCTTTGGTTTACGGAATGGGAATAAAACATACATTTCGTAGTGTGCATCCAGTAATGATTGTGTAGAGTAGAATATCATTGGCTCCTTGGAGACCTGTCCGTTTTTGTACGTGATCTTAGGCACAAGGGGACCAGTGAAGTCTGGTGACACTTCGAACTCAAGTAGATGTGGGAAACTCATACTGATTTGGTTCAACACGGTGATATCCTTTGATGATTCGTAATCTTTTAAGACAGCAGTCTGAACTTCATCAGAGGAATCCAGGTAAGCAATTCTCTTGTTTTTCAATTCTTCAAACGAGGTAGAAAACAGATGAAGGTTGTAAAAGGATAAGGTTGGGTTGTTTGATAGAGTGATGTGATTGACAACCAAATAAACATTTTCGGATTCGATATAAGAGGCAGAAATGGTGTTGAAGTTCAGATGGTCAAAGGTGATCTCTGCCTCTATATCACGAATCTTTGACGAATAGTAAGGTGAATTTTGAACTTGTTGCTGAAAAGCAGACAAACTGAAGTTTAACTTTGTTTGGTAGTTAGAAATTGATAACGAGAGTTGTTTCGAATCTTGTAACGCTTGGCAATTCTTTCTGATGTACGAAACTGACCTCCGGTTTCCCATGTAGATGTCCAAAAGAATCTTGGACTTCGAGACAAACGTTTCAGAGGCTGTGTGAGGCTCGATTTGTTTATTCTTTTCGGATTGATTGTCAGATCCCTGACGTGCCGATGATCTCTTTGTAGTGGTTGTTCCTATCTGTTTGGTTTGCAATACGGTCACCACAAGAATACAACAGACGAGTGCTACCAGGAGAAGCCGCTCTGTTTTCTTTTTCATGACGCCTCAGTTTCTATTTTTTACCCTGTAAATTTTTAGTACCTGAGATCGGGAGAGCGACAATTAATTTATCGGTGCCTGGTTGAGCGAGTCTAATGGGAGCAGCTTAGCTGGTGAGTGGAGGAGAATGAAAGAAAAGAGATATGGAGAAGAGAATAGAAAAGAAGAGTGGAAAAGATAGAGGAGAAGAAGACGTCAACAAATCCCAGTCAGCCATATAGAGATCGATATACATCGAGTAGCATGTGCAGGTATATACACATGCACACACACAGCTGTTCCAATAACAAGAAAAAATGCATGCATATATACATATGAGATGTATATATACTACATGCTATATTATAATTTATATTATAAACTGTACAGGCCGGCCTACCAATTCGGATCGATATATATAATTTGACTTGGCTGGCGTGCAGTACAGTGTGAAATTCCACAGAGCACCACGGCGATCAATGCCCAGATTGCCCTCCCGCATACCGGCGTGGCCTTTTGTTGGAGCCGATTCAATTCACCACCAGGTGACCGTGATTGATCGATCGTTGTCTGCGGTGCCACGCAGCGCTCGGCCCCCTTGGCCGGGAAAGATCAGTTTCTTGTATATATATATATATATATATATATTTGATAGACTTGTAACTCTAATTCCGAGGGCCCTGTTTCAGGTCCAACCATTCTGTGGTGCCACCCATCTAGTTGACCCTATCACCTTATACACATATATATATATATATATTATATACCCTTCTTTAGATTAAACTTCGAGATAATTAGGCTACCACATCCGTCATTGCGCCAGATGAGGAGCCAAAGAAGACGACTTGAACTGGGCACTGGGCACTGGGCACTGGCCCACGGTACTACGTACTACTCTCTCACTGGCAACAGCTATCACAGCACAATCAACGCCCCCGTATTTGCCACAACGTTATCTATAATATATATATAATAGATCGATCGACAAATAGATGGATCTATATTACAACATTGATCAATATATATATATATATGCAAATTGTAGAATACATGATCTTACAGGGCAGATGCCGTCAACAGGTGCCTAAAAATATAAGAATTATAAAATATTCGATGGGCAGATCTTTTACGTATTCAATTTCCACCAGGAAGATTGGATCGAGTTCTAATTTCCGATTCATGGCCGTTGCGTTACCCGATCTGGTATATGCTGAAGTTTGGCTTTCGCTTCTCACTGCGAACAACTGCGAGATCCTTATAGTTCGCAGGTATACGATATGTGGCATTACGTAATGTTCTAAATTTAGACATCTACAGTATGGGAATCTATACATATCACTGAAGTACCAATTCGATGGAAGTCCTTTTCTAACAGCCAACTCTGTATATAAATTTGCATCACTTTAAGCTACCAACAATTTGGATTACGACGAGTGACATGCACAAAGAAAAAACAAATGAATCTACATATATATATATAGGCCTACAAATTATAACCGAAAAACATATCGTTATACATGCAGATAGCTAAACATAAACAATAAAAATAACAACTATAAGCGGATTCATTCGTCTCTCCCTTGATATACTTGATAGAGAGGCGGAATGGTAGCATTTCTTCTCTTTTTCTTCCCAGTGGGATCGATGGAGTTGAAAACGTGAAAAAGAGGCTTGCGATCGGTCTCAATGAGGGTTGTCTGAGTATCGAGATAATTCAAAGAATTTCTTGAGACTGAGATCCAAGTTACTAGACCTCGGATTCATCAGCCCCGTTGCTTCCCCCATCCTCATATGAGGTCAATTGTGTCGACTGGGGTAAGAAAATGCGTATGGTCATCGACTACCCTGCACCGAATGTCATTACCGTCCCCTTATCTACCGAAATCATGCAATTCTCTAAACTAGCAGTAAGTATCTGGCCACGATCGATCTGTCACAACCGTACCACTATTTTCGCCTAGACCCTGCTATGGAAGAATACACCACCCTCCGCACTCACTCCGGATTTTACTGTTTTCGTCTGCTTCCATTTGGTCTTGCTAACACTCCGGAGTTATTCTGCCGCTCCATCCCCTCCATTCTCTCCCCACACGTTGCTTAGGTACGTCCGATTTACTTGTCTTCAATGACTCGCTTTCTCCGCTCATCAATCCCACCTCGCTATCAACAACTTCGGAAGTGGTGTAAGATTCAGTAAAATCATTTGATCCAACAGCGGCTGGTATCCATGGTCGATCACATGGAACTGTTATGGTCGCTATCTCTTGATAGACAGTAATGGCAATTGCAGTATACAATCTACCCTTAGATGCCAACAACTATGTAACGCATGGTTCAATCACAGTTATGGTGATGAACGAAGTGGGTCAAGGCTCTGTAACAATTACAGAGGCTGAAGAAGCCATGGTGGTGAATAGTGTATATGTTTCAGAATAATAGGCTTCCGAGGTAGCATGGCTCTCCGTTAACAAAAAACCATCACACGAAACAGGTGCAATAGTAACCATGCCTAAGTGGGTCGTGACGATGGTTCTGTATTTCTGTAGTAGATACCACTGCATTGTCTACTAAAGATGCAGAATGTGTGAAGAATATCATCAGCTTAACATCAAAGTGAATCAAAGAATCAACAACTTAATTAATTACCATACGATAAAGTTGAATTAACCTCCAAGTCTACTGATACGATGACATGGTCTTGGACACGGTATCCGACAGAGACCTTGATACTCAGCCCATTTCAGTTATTGTAACAATTGCATCTTAGGCATGAGCGTCTTCTTCTCTCTTCATCTTGGCATCGGTAGGAGTAACTGTAACCTACGTTGCTGTATTGGAAAATTATATGCATGTCTATAATACTTGAGCACATTGAATACTCCTTACATGTGCATGGCATTTATTTTCGTACGCAGTAGATATATATATATATATATATATATATATATTTTAAGTCATTTGATTTTTGCCGAGATCTAGCCGGGCACCTTTCGCGATTTTCTGAGCCTTCTAAGTTCTGAATCCTCACTCTTAGTTGCGCAACCCCTTTTTGATTAGTTTGAAGGGGTGACCATGAGGTGTATAGATCGCAGGTTATGCTGGTGCAAGGTCCAAAATATTGTGGGTAGTTTTAAGTGTAAATATTCCGAAGTTTCCTTACTGAATACATTTGGCACGGTTTTTTGGGACCGAAGTACTGTGATCATTGTCCAGTTCCCGCAGTGCAACATGATGACAGTTCAATGCAGACCCTATACATGCATAGAGATTTCCATTATATCTTGGTGTTTTCTATATATATAATTAGCGTACAAACAAACTGGAATCATTTGAACTTCGATCGCATCTGTGTTTGAATCAATCAGGCCCCCGAATACATCTGAGTTATTAAAAGACCTATATATCTTGAATTGACAAATTTAGTTAAGTGTTCTATAGGAAAAGGCCAATATAACCACTATAGGCGTCTATCGACGCTTATCGACGTTGGTTCTGCGAACAAACCAAGTACTCTTTAAGGACTCTATATATCTTATATAGTCTATTACGTGAATACAATCCATCAACAATTATACTTAGATCATCTTTAAATAATCTACATTCTATAACTAACGTTATAAGCATAGTATACCAAAATGTGTCGATATCTCTATACATATATCGATTGATATATTTTAGAATACGGGAAGCTGACATTAAGAATCATAGGTATATCAGGAGATCCCAATTGAGATTTGAGGTTCCCTGGTTTACAACGTATTCGTGAAACTTTATTCCAATCATCATCGGCTCAAATCTAATCTGTCTTCAAACCCTGCATGGTGATCATTTTGGCTAAATCGCTTAGTAAACCATAATCATAGCAACATATCTGCAGGCTCCACCAAAGGAAAACGTTTCCAAAGAGCCATCTGTCACCCTAAGATATATATATATACATGCCTATATGCAGATAATAATTGGTTGCGATGTCTTTACATAGCCTTAAATTTAGGTCGACTTGACTCGGAAGAGGAGATGCTAGAAAGCAAGTAATTGGATAGAATATTACGAATAAATGTTAAACAACCTACCTTTATCCGAACTCGGTCCAGGTAGAGCAAACCAGGCAATTCCCGGGCTATATGCAGAATATATATATTTATCTGTATATGCATATATATATAGGCAAAAACGAATCAATTAGTTTAAGATGTTACTGGTAAATGGGTATTCTTCAACTATACGTAATTTCAGGATACAACAATTTTATAATATGCTTAGCACAAATATGAGAAGCCAATGACGAATGTTGGCCATTTCAACCATATATATAGTAGTTATTGAAACTTCTGACACATGTAGAGTAACGAGTTAGGAAGACAATCCCATTTGTACTTAGATCGCCGTCGATAGCTGGTATAACTGCATAAACAGTAAGCATGGTATCAATTGGATTATCTAATCAAACAAGTAGAAGCTGAAAAGTTGAGGAACGGACCAATCTTAACAGTTGGGTAGCACAGCTGAAGGGAGCTTGCAACACAGTCCATTGACCAATCTAATTCGTGAGTCATCCCGTCCGCGCCGATCGACTCAGATCCTCTAACCGAACTGAGCAGTGACTGTAGTGAGCACTGAATGCAGTGAGTCCGCCAGTATCTATCTGTATCATGTATGTGCATGTATAGCCTGTATACAGTGTATAGTGTACACCTGTAGGCGAGCGCGGGCCCAGCCAACAAACAGGCCCCTTGACTTAAAAAACCAGCAAGGATAGTCCGTCTCGCGCAGGGCCGTCCAACACCTTTCCGAAGCATTTCATAACACATGACATAATCCCTCATCTTAATGGGCGCGGCCAACAAACGCTTCTCCTCCCGTTGTTTGTTTTGTTTTGAACGCTGGCGGGGAGCACTGCCACTGCCACTGGGCCCTGGCTCCCCCTCCCCCCTCCTGAGGGAAATACAGTTGGGCACCTGATAACACTACTTATATGCCCACCTATAAATACATTTTTATTCCCACCCATATCTTGTTATCAGTTCGCACCTCGCGTTGCAACTTTTTGTTTTTTCCTCCTCCCAGGCCCTCTCAACCTGCGCATCCAGCATAGGCCACCACTACTCCTCACACCTCGCTCGTTCCTCCTTCCTCGTTCCCGCACGCCTCAGCCTGAACCTCCCGCCACATATATATATATATATCAATTATAACTATTGCACAGCCACGCATCCACCTACCCTGATGACTTACTACCACAACTACAAAGCTTCACACAACTTATTAAGTTCAACCTTCATCAACTATCAGAACGCACATGTCTCCACTAACTACAACCTTCTACGGAACTCTCTTGTGTATACCAACAAATTACTCCACAAATTTTACGACAATTTCTCGTTTCTGAAGTACAGGATTCCAGATCCTCCTTCAGCCCTATCCGCTAACCATCGCATGAGCACCAATTTTATCAAGTTGGTCCAATCTCACAAAATGGAATCCCAATATTTGGTCAATCTCATGAACTACAACCCTGCATACGCTGGCAACTCATCTTTATCGATATGGCATAGACTACCCATGGTTCGCCGCTCTTCAGTTTTGATCCTTCTATTTCTAGGCAAGCAAGGTGAGTTGAGAGTGGTGCTCACCAAAAGATCTAGAAAATTGAAAAACTTTTCTGGCCATATCTCTTTACCAGGGGGTAAAGTTGATAGTGGATTGGAATCCGAATGGCAATGTGCCAGAAGAGAAACAGAAGAAGAGATTGGTATTAGCCGTCATAACGAATATCTAAAGAACGAGTTTGGGTTCGTCATTGAACAATTGAAGATCATGCCAACCTACTTGGCAAGAACTTTTCTAGGTGTTAGCCCTTGTGTTGGATTCATCAACTGGTGTGACCCACAGAAGGCTGGTAATTTCCACGAACAGCACGTTTCCAACATTGTTCTTAATCCAGGTGAATCGTCTTCTATCTTCAGTGTTCCTTTGAAAGATTTCTTACAGCCTAAACCAAGAAGATATGAGCTGAAAGAATGCTTGAAGCAATCGTACATCAAGACCAAATGGGGTGGATTGAATTGGAACTTGAGATCTTTTATCTTTCCTATTTCAAACCAACACGAAGTTGAATGGTTAGAAGAGATTCAGGACTTGAGCTCTGGTAGCGAGCCTGGGTCTGAAGATGAGACGCAGGAGGACCACGAATTTGGTATTCGCACCAGAAACTGCTGGGGTTTAACCGCCAACATCTTGCACGATTTGGCTGAAGTTGTCTACACAGGTGAAAAATTCTATTCTAATGGTATACTAGGTGAAGAAGAGTTGATCAAAGGTTTGGTTGACGGTGGCCAGATGGCTGGTAAGGAGAGAAGCGATTTTGAGAAGAAGATGATTCATAACGTGAAAGGTTGTAGTTTCAGAGATGGTGTTGGTGAAGAAGACACCTTTCAGGAGTTGAAACAGTTGTATAGTGGAATCTAAATGACTGGGAGTTATTTTGGATTTAATTTTATTTATTTTTATCGTTTATTTATATATTCTTATAGATTCATTTTGCATTTAAAAAAGTTCGCCTCAATTCAAATATCAGATTCGATGATTTATTTTCATTTTTTTTAAGTTAGTATAGTAATTCAAATCTAAATTTAGCACATTCAATTAAAGTAAGTAAAGGTTATATAAACAATAAATCTAGAAGCCCGTTTAAAAAGGGCGGAATAACGTGAAACTCATAACAATTGTAACTACAATCATAAAAAAAAAATATGGAACAAAAAAAACACACTAAAAACAGAAAAAAATAAGAGGTCCAACAAAAAAAAATTGGAACAGATTTATGTATAATTTTATATTGTATTCTCAACAAGAAAAAAAAAAAAAGCAAACACAACCAAGGCCTAACAAAAATATCGGCAGTCGGTGATGTATTTGCTTATCTTATAAAGTTCC
The DNA here is from genome assembly GCA_030564825.1 of Ogataea sithepensis. Classification (NCBI taxonomy): domain Eukaryota; kingdom Fungi; phylum Ascomycota; class Pichiomycetes; order Pichiales; family Pichiaceae; genus Ogataea; species Ogataea sithepensis. Next base: position 178,772 of record JAJMAB010000006.1, on the reverse strand, counting down.
GTATGGATCTGGATTCTCTACGATACCCATCTTCTTGATGAAGTTTTCACTTTGCAAAGTGGCTTGTTCCCTCTTTGCATCGTCCCAGTTGTACTCATCACCCATCACTTTCACCACATCGTTAACACATTGTAATGCTGTCTTGGAGTCCAAGAACGCCAATCTGCATCTACGAGCTAAGAAATCAACAGGATGTCTCACGTGCTCGTGCTTCAGACAGTACTTCAATTCACCGATCGTAAACTCGTGGTCAAACTTCTTGTAACTTGGCTTAACGTCACCGGTGAGCAAACCTAGAGGTAGCATGTTATCAGGGTTGGATTCAAATAGGGAAACGATCACTGGGGCACGGTCACCGTAGTTTGAAGATAGGTGGTGTGCCAATCTATCGGGCAATTTGAAAGTCTGTGCCAATCTGGCGTGTAAAGTTTGGTCGTAGTTTTCAGCACCAACCAGTTTGTGACTTCTAGTTTGGCACTTCTTGAGTTCTTTCTTTTGGAATTCAGGTGTGGAGTTGATGGTTTGGGTGATGACGTCTTCAGCCATCTCTCTATAAGTGGTCCATTTACCTCCGGAGATGGTAACCAATCCGTTTGGTGCATGGTAGACCAAGTGATTTCTCACCAATCCTTGTGTGCTTGAGATGGCTCCATCACCTTCAGGGATCAAAGAAGGGTCACGGACCAAAGGTCTCACACCACACCAGGCACTCAAAACGTCTTCACGGCGAACTTGGAATTTGACGTAATGTTGCAATTCTTTCAAGATATCGTTGATTTCCACTTCCGTAGCAACGGGGTTTTCTGGGATTTTGGATAATGGAACGTCGGTGGTTCCAGCTAGCACTTTTCCTTGCCATGGTAAAAAAAACATCACTCTACCATCGGAAGTGTTGGCATCCAATAGACCCATGTCTTTAGCACAGTACCATTCAGGAAGGATCACGTGCACACCACCGGATGGGACCACCATTCTTGGCTTGTTCAAAACGTCAGGTTCTGGTAAACCGTCGGCAGTCTTATCCATGCTCAACAACAAGTCAGAGTAAGGACCAGTGGCGGAAATGACGGCATCTGCAGAGACGAGGTACTCTTCCCCTGTTTCGGAATCTTGCACTCTAACACCTTTAGTCTTGCTGTTGTCATCTTTCAACAACTGTTTCACGTCCATGTAGTTCAAAACGGTGGCACCGTTCTTCTCAGCAGTTAAAGCCAACGAAACGTTCATTCTAGCGTCGTTGAACAAACCATCGTGGTAAACCAACCCACCAACCAATCCTTCACCGTCTAATTGCTTGTGCTTGTCCAAAGTGTTGGATCTGGTCATCAAGTAGGAGTAACGTAGAGCTTGAGAACCTGCAAAGAGATCGTACATCAAACAACCAGCGTAGAAGTAAGGTAGTTGCCAGTACTTGTAAACAGGGATCGTGATCGGTAAAACTTGAGCCAAATGAGGAGCGTTGTTCAAGATCGAGGCACGTTCGTTCAATGCCTCGATGACTAAATCCAACTGGGCTTTGCTCAATTGGAAGATGGCTTTCTCTAAGTATCTGACACCACCATGAGCCATCTTGGTGGATTTTGAAGACGTACCAGAGGCGAAATCGTTTTTTTCTAACAACAACACGTTCAAACCACGTAGTTGTGCATCCAAAGCGGCACCAGATCCAACAGCACCACCTCCAACGATGATCAAATCGAATTTCGACTGTGCATCTTTGACGGACACTTTATCGGTGTTTAAGTTCAAAGATTTCAAAGTTGGTCCCAACTTGGATAGAAGCTGTGATCTGGTTGGTGGGGTAGGTAAGGATGTGACAAAAGGTGGGAATTTGCTGGCATCGTTATGGTTGTTTGAATCATTGTGGTACATCGTTCTGTTTATTAGGTAGTTAGCAGACACTGCAGCAGTTAGAAGACCACCTAGGGTGGCAGCTGCCTTTCCCATAGGAAGCCTTCTCTTTGCAAATGAAAAGGACATATCTTTCAAAGGAAAAAAGAAAGAAACTTATTAGATGTCGCAGATCGGATAAACTGTCAAGAGCTGCTTCAAAGTATTACTATTGGAGATCGAGATGGACAAACAAACAAAAAAAAAACAAAAAAAAAAACACAAAGGAACTGAAGGAAGAGCAGATGGATGGAAGGTGAAAAATTAAGAGTCTTTTATTTCTCCAGAGGGGTACAAGGTGGGAGGATAGGAAAAGCTCATCTGCCTAACCATAATGTGTAACGTATATATATACATATATATATATAGTATAATAGCATATACAGATGTGGCATATATTTACACAGCACATGCATCTGAGATGGAAAAAAAAAAGACGAATCGAAAGTGTAATCCCCGGGTGCCGCACCAACCACTCGCGGGATGCAGCTACCCTTTCTGGACGCTCGGAAATCTCGCACCCCTTCCATTAGTCTATTGTATTACGTATACTGTTCGTTATTCTAGATTCCGCTTATATCTCTATCTAACATCTGCACACACCGCTTACCTCACCCACTAGTAACTATAGGCCTATAGTACCAACTAGCCTACCGTTCTCTAGCCTACGCGGCAGCCTTTCTTTCTTTTTTTTTTTTTTCTCTTTCTCTTTCTCTTTCTCTGATTCACACATACACACAGTGCACTGCCACACACACATGCAACGCTAGTTCGCTGCTAGTGTTGCACCGCCACGCATCTTCTCTGCCACTAGCACAGCCTCGCAGCACCGCCTCTGGACTTCCTCGCCACAACAACTCTCGTTCTGCACCGCCACAGCCACCTCCATCTCTTCGCCACATCTTTCGAGCCTCTGAGCCGTGATACCAACACCGTACTTTCCTAACGCTTCGATCGAGTTACGGTAGATGGAGATCTTGTCCTTCACCATCTTGTTAATGTTGTCGTTCTTGTCCGAGTAGATGTCCCACGAGGATTCCTCTTCCAACTTCGTAATCGATGCCGACCCTGATGAACCGTTATCTTTCTTCACCATTTGAACCCAACAGTAGCCGTTCAAACCTAGGATGGTATGGACGTTACCTGGCAAATCAAACGAGTGATTCTTCGATCTGATGATCAATCCAGACGGCACCTTCACAAAGACACCGTTTCTTAACTTACCGTACTTCATGGATCTCGTGTGTAACATACAACTACCATCTCCGTTGACACTTTGCACTTCACAGTTGACAAGATCACCTTCTTTCAAAAAAGATCTCATCTGCAATTCATCGGTGTCAGTCTTTCTACGCAAAACACCACCTGGTAAATTCACTGAACCTAGCAACAACGTTGCCGAATGCTCACCTCCAATGTCCACTTTCCATCTTTTCAATGAGATTCCAGTGATTCTACCGATGATGTGATCTCCTGTCTCCGGTTTGTATCGTCCTTTGAAAGGGACCACCGTTAGTAGCTTGTTCACTTTGTGGATTTGACCAGCCACAGAAGAATACGTAGGCGTGCTATCAGTTGATGTACCCGTTAGATAGTACGTTCCATGACCTTTCATCCATGTTGGATCGGTTGTGATCAGTTCACCAGGTGTAACCACCGAGTTTGACATTTGCTTGTTGGAATGGAACATTTCTTCGTCCATGTCCACGTCGGAATCAGAGTCCAATTCTGGGTCTTTGTAGGACCCACCACGGTGTGCCTGTGTTATAGATATTATTTCCATTGTTTGATTATGTTGTGATATATACAATTTGATTGTAAATCTAACAGGTAAAAAGGAAAAGTAGGTGAGTTTTACCTAAGGATAAAAAGTGTAGGCCTCAAGCAAAAGCGCAAAAAAAAAAAAAAAATGTTTCACACTCACAAACAAAAATCTTCATGGTGTAAGGATGCATATACACCTATTTTTAAGATTGCACAGCCATGCAATGAATGAATCTTCACATACAGCCGGGATATGTACATTTCTTATTTTAAGCTTCTTCTTTATATTGATTAATAAATTCTATTTTATTTAAAGAAAAAATATTTAATTTAACATAATTCATAACTGTTTGTAGAAAAGCATATACGCATCGCTATCTTTAATCTCCACTGCCTGGCTTTGGCCGTTCCCGTACCCACCACCGTAATCACAGAAACTCAATTTCTCATCGTCACAGTAGATCCACCTTCCTGCACGATCCACCACAGCCGTGTAATGGCCCTGTGTAATGGAGTTACCCAAATGGTCAATCCAACACGAAAGCTCGTATTCGTAAACAACATCTTTACCGTCTCTATTAATTTTAAAAGTAAGCGACGTTGGGTACTTCAACGAAGTGGAAAGCTTGTTCGAAGATGCAGAAAATTTCGAGATGTAAATAATGAGAATCTGTGGGAGTTTGATAAAGTTTGTAGATCTATAAGACGTGGAAGGTGTCGAGAGGATGTCCGTATGGTGGTGGTAGCTCGCTCTGTCCTCATCAGACAAGTATTCCACAACTTGTTGTATCGAAGGTGCAGGATCCGGAGACGACTCCATATCTTTGTCCTTCTTGAACTTGAAGAAAGTTCTCTTCTTCGCAGATGAGGACTCCAAAGGTTGCTGTTGGATCATCAACCCATTGATCGTCTCGTTTAGTTGAGCTAACTCCTTTTTGTACTTCTCACATTGAGGACAATTCCATGCGTTGCCTAACCTATCGGACAACTCCTCCTTTTCGTAGTTCTTCTTGATGAGATCTTTCAAGTTGTTCTTGTTTCCTTCCAAATTCAAATTCATCATGAAGGAGTACTCATAGTTTGTAGATTGGTGGCCACACCTCTGGCAGGTAAGTTTGATTTCCTGTTGTATTTGGAAGAGTTTGGTTATCGGAGACACACCTTCGTTCTTTATCAAGGAGGTGTGCCATTTCACATACTTTGGATCGGAGATGAGGTTAACAAACGGATCTGTTTCTGGGTTCGTCGTTCTATACAGCTGCCTGTTCTCGTACGTGTCTTCGATCTTCAGCTCATCGTGCAATCTATCCATGACAAAATAGAAAAATTGCGAGGTATCCTGTTGCTCGTTAGGTATGTTGAGATCCGGTTTCAATTTAGAACATAGTTGAATGAGATGGTTGGGTCTGATGGTATTGGACCCGTTAACGTATTGGAACTCTTTGAAAGTCCGGTTCAACTCTAAAGAAAGCGAATTGTGATTGGTTTTCAAAACGCTCGATAACTTCTTGTCGTCAGTCAACAATCTACGGAAGTATGAGATGGTGAATAGACATTGGATCATCGAGTTAATGTAGCATGTTGAACCGTAGTTGAATAAGCGGACATAGGGAACAACATGCGATGAATGATGGTGATGTTGCTGTGGTTGTGGTTGTGGTTGTGGCGGTGTATGGTACTGCTGTTGTAGTTGTGGAGGCAGTATTTGCTGCTGCATATACTGTGGTTGCGTATAATATGGATTGATATTCCCATTCATGCCTAAGTTAGGAGCGCTACCGTTAGGGTTGGGTAAATACTGAGCACTTTGGGAGCTTGTATCGTGTGCATAGAGCATGGATAGCCGGTTGCCTGGAGCGTAGATGTTTGGTTGTAGCATTCCTGACCCGTTCATATTCTGAAAGTTAGGTTGTTGTTGAATGGTATGGAAGTATTGTTCTTGAGGTTGTGGAGTATAGTCTCTAACTTGTGGTAGGGGCATTTTGGGTGGTGGAGAAGTTGGTGGATTATACTTCACTTGGTTTATCTTCCCTGTGAAGGAAACCTTATTATCACCACCATACAGGGAGATCCACTCGTCAAATCCACCGTCAAGTTTCAGGATCTTCGTATCAATCTGACCAAATTGAGATCTCTTCTTGACTGCTTTGTTCATGATTTTGTTGAACAGTGACTCTCCAAAGTTTAGCTTGGGGCTTTGAGAGTAGTAAACAATGTACTTGTAACTGTTGAAATTCACCAATTTTTTATAGAAGTCAACATTCCCCACCTGTAAAGAGTACAACAACTCTTCAAATCCAGCGGCATCCGGCAGCGTTCGGAAGTCTATGTTTATGATGTCACTAGAGTTTTCGATGTGGCCTTTCAAGAACTGATCAAAGGGACGTAAATCAACCAGTAAAATCTTAGATGTGCCACTTTCCAATTCTTGGAACAATTGGTCTTGATCCATGTAATCGATTCCAAAATTATCCTCTTGTAGTGTATCTACCGGCTGCACCACTTGCAATTCTTCGTTATCTTTGTCATCAGTTGTTGGCGCTATACTGTAGTAGGTGTTGGACGGTTTGGTCAACTCTGAATCGTAATATAGGGAGTCATCATCCGATTCGGGCTTAATCTCTCGTTGGTTATCCTCATTGTCGTCTATAGATGACGAATGTGCAGATGCTAATGATTGTGACTCAGAATCAGAAGTTCTAGCACCAAAAAGTTCGTCTTTTTCCCTTGCTTGATTGTCCGTTGCAGGAAACGGTGATGATGGGTACAAGTCATCTTGAACGCTTTTGAAATTTACCTGAGGGGATCGTTGTAGCAAGCTTTTTCGTTTGGATCCCTCATTCTGTCTGTTTGATTGAATTATGGAGTCACATTCCATTATGGCTACTGATAACTCATCCTCGAATGATCTTTTCTTTAAATATTTGTCGGATATCGACTTCAACCATCGAACAAAGTTTTCATCCTCTTCAGTGGTAAGTTTCAACGATGGGAAGATATACTGTAGAATGTAATAATTGTAGACAAACAATTGGATCATTATTTCATGTGATTTCGAGTGTTTGAAGATCTGGTTATCGATCAAGATCTTTAAACTTGTCAAGTAATTGTTGGAGATATCGATCCAGTTCAATACAAGGTTGTTGTTTAACTCTGGGGTGTTTTCGCCGTACATTGTTGATTTCTGTTTGTACAGTCTATTTGAAGTTTGCTGTATGATCTCAAACTGGCTGGTACAGATGGACTTGATGATGGATTCGGGTACCAAGTTTGAGGAGGAAGAACTCCCTATGGTGGATGATCTTTTGGCCATCTTGTAGGCATTCGTGCTGCCGTTCATATCTGTATCCCAAACCTCGAAGTATGGTTATGGTATTATAGACGAATAATATATCAAGGCAAACCAATCCAAACAAAACAAAACAAAACTAAGACCGAAAAAGGAAGGAGTGCTTGGTGGTGGTGGTTCTAAGCAGATCTACGACAGGGGACAATGTGAGCAGAGCGATGAGGATGCAGTAGATCGACCAAGATCGAAATCGAGACGTGATTGAATTTAACGTGGCTGTCGACGTACTCTGCAAGCGCAAGGGCACCTAATGTGCCAATGTGACCACAAACTGGGGGTCATGTAGGGCTACCAGTGACCATGGACACATCACAAACACATACCAGCTAGCAGTTCCACAACACGACCGCAGCTCGATCCATGATGGCTGGCACAAACCTTGCACAGCCCGATTCGCTGCGCCAGATTGTTCAAGGCGGTGCAGCCTGCAGGGCGTTAGAGCAGTCGATCGACGTGCCAGGCGAGTCGGACTTACAGAATTCGAGACAGGAAAATTTTAGCCGTGAAACGCTGTGAGTAAACCTCGGTTCACTTATCAATTGGTGATCGGCCCTGTATAGGGAACCCCATCACCGTTTCTTTTTCCATATCGGCTCACACAGGTCTCTTTGAAATTCACACCCTCTGGCTTTGATACCAGCAGTCTCCTGCTTCCATATATTTACATATCCATAACTACATACATCTGTTATCCCGGTCAAGAATGGCTCCGAGTTCGACCGCCGCTAACCAGTCACACCCCCTTCCTAAGAGACCGCTACTGCAGAAGACTTCCTCGGGAGTGGTGGACCATTTGGCGATCAGTGAATCTCTAGGATATCAGATCTTTCGGAAACCAAAGAGAAAGGCTTGGATCCCTGAAGAGGATTCCACGTTGAAGTTGGTGGTGATCGATTTGTACAAGAGACTCAAGAACGTTTCCGATTACAAGGATGAAAAGATAGATCCAGACGATATCGACTGGGATCAAGTATCCGGTCATTTACCGACTAGAAAATCCAAAGATTGCAGAAAAAGATGGACAAATTCGTTGGATCCAAGCTTGAAGAAAGGTAAATGGACTTCCACAGAAGATGAAATGCTACTGAACGCGTACAAGAGATTCGGACCTTCGTGGCAGAAAGTGGCCTTGGAAATCCCAGGAAGAACCGAAGATCAGTGTTCAAAAAGGTACATCGAAGTTTTGAATCCAGAAACAAAGGACAGATTGAAACCATGGACTATAGAAGAAGATCTCCAACTAATAAGTGGTGTGAAACAGTACGGAACCAAATGGAGATCCATTTCGAATGCAATCAAAGGTAGACCAAGTTTGACTTGCAGAAATAGATGGAGAAGAATCATGACCGATGTGGCAAAAAATACTGCAACAGATGAAATCATGAAAGCTGTTGGACTTCTGGATAAGAACGTGGATGGTACCGGAGAAGCAGAACAAGAAGACTCGGAAAGCTTAACTCCACAAGACAACGGATTTAACGAACAACAACAACAACAACAACAACAACAACAACAACAACAACAACAACAACAACAATCGCAGAATCATGAACAGCGATCCGACATACTCACATCACAGCAAAGAAAGACAACTCCACTAGTTGCACTATCAAGATCCCAAACACCTATTGGGATGGACAAACCTATAATACCCCAACCTGCACAGTCAAGATTCACATTCCAAAGGCAACCTTTAGCGAAAAGCTTCAATCCATCAGTCACTATGGGTTCCACGTATAACAGCAACATAAGAAGATCCCCATCGCCTGCATTACATCCATCTCAATCTGCAAATTCGCCAGTGGGTCACCCTTCGAATAATAGATACAACTATCCTTCCAAGACCCAGGTTGAATGGAAGTTTGTCATGTTGAACCCGCAGACAAACGAGGAACTACCGAATTTCTCAGGACCAATAAACACACAGGATGACGTTCACCAACTTGTAGAACTGGCCAAATACAACAACGTTACCATCACGGTCCACCAACATATACATCACCATTACTCTCCTCAGTCACCTATCTTGGATCCAGAAACGTCACTGAACAGATTCTCTCACTTCAACTACCTATCACCGCTGACGGAGGTGCCCAAGTTGACTTCGAGTTCTAGTGCTGAGAACACAGCGGAATCAAACGGTTCAAACAAAGCAAACAGCGAATCCAACATCATGAGGTTATTAAACAACGACAAGAAGTCACCTGTGGGGCGTATAAAGAGCCCTAAATCAGGTCCTTACTCAGGTGGCAACAACAACAACAAGTACCGTCAACCGCCACACACGATATCTTCCATAGTCAACGGCGGTAAACCAAACTCGCAGCCTCCATCGTCATCTGCTTCTGTAACTGGGGCAGGTTCCAACGGTGGATCGAGCACAAATATGGGGACGACAACGACACCAACAACGTCATCATCGGGTCCTGTTGCTACTCCATCGTCTAACTCTGCTGCAAACCAGGCCTCGATAACATCACCTGTGGCGAAAAACTACCTCACCGAAGACATCGAAGAGGAACTTGATTTCTGGGAGACGATGCGATCGATCACACAGCCGAAACAGACTACTACGGAATCGAAGCCTGTTTCACAGCATCATCCTTTGCATTACAACCAACCATCGACTTACAAGTTGAATACCGCTTTCTCTCCAACAGACCAGTTCCAACTCTCCCACCATACAGGTGTACAACAACGGTACGGTGTCATGTCGTCAAGTAGTAACGGTAACGAGTCAAACGGAGACGAAGGAGGTGGTTCAGGTTCAGGTTCAGGTTCAATGGGGGGAGGGGGAGGAGCAGGAGCAGGTTCAAATGGTATGGACGGCAGTTCGGTGCATGCCAATGGGAACGGTGGCGGGCCATATCAAGGTTGGTCGATACATGATCAGGAGGAAGATGACGATGAAGAAGAGGATGAGAGCTATGCTAACCAGTACGGTGTGTATTATAACGTGTTGACAAACAATTCGTCGAGTCGGCACTACAGCGGAGGAGGAAGTGGTGGAAGTGGTGCAGGCTACGGACTGATGCCTTTCAACCCATCGTGAATGGATTTATGTGTGTGTGTGTTTTTTTTTTTTTTTGTTGTTGTGGACAGTCACATATTGAAAGAACAACTCTTTTTCCACTTTTGTTTATATAAATGTACTTTAACTTGGGTTAGACTACGATGGCACGGCAGATAAAAGTATAATATGTTGTATTTCTCGCTTCATATAATAGAAATGGTAATTGTAGTATAGGCAAGTTTGTGTTTATATAAGTTAAAAAACCAATTCAATAAAAAAATGGACATAAAAGGTGAGCGGCGAGCAAGCAAAATAATGGGGATCGATCAATCACACACAGCAAACAACTAAAAGACAAAATAACAAACCAGGAGACGCCGACATAACAAAAAATGGAGTAATTGTGATTCGTAAAACGTATTCAAATTTTTAAAAAAAAAACTCAGATGATAAGCTATAAATAAAAGAAAGAATGATATGATGTTTGTTGTGGAATACATTGGTTGTATACATTCACTTTCTAACAAAGTATTCACTGGAGGCCATGTACTGCGTCACACCAAAGTACAAAGAGTCTCCCAATTCCAAGTACTTCCCAGCATAAGATTCCAATTCTGGTTGGTTCAATAGGGACAACTTTGGTGTAATTCCAGTGGATTGTTTGACACCAGCAAGGAAACCTGACAAGAGTGCCAAGTCGACCGAGATGTGGAATAGTTTACCGATCTATGGATCATTTGAGAAAATTTGGTCAAAAATCTTGTTAGTACCTGTGTTTGCAAGTTGTCTGCCAGAGTTCGGTAAATTACAAACTGGTATGTTTTCTCCCCCACGGGATCTGATCTGGAGTGGTCTGCGGAGGCGGGTTTAAGATCGAAGGGAAGGTTGATCACTGGCAGGCAGTGCTGGTGAAAAAAGTCGAACTGAAAGAACTTACGATTGTCATTGTAGTGTTGTGTGATGCAGTGAATGGATAAGAATAAGGGATTGGAGATAAATAAATAAAAGTGTAGATGGTAAGATGGACAGAAAGATAAACGAAACGAATTTGGCGGCGGTCGATTTTCTCATTATGTGGCTGGTGAGCCCACCGCCCCCTACTTGTGGGGCTGGTGAAGATTGCAGCTACGACGTTTGCGTTGTCGTTGTTTGAACTACGTTGGTTGGTTTGGATCGATTAATATACACTATACACTCTCTATATATGTTACTCATGCTTAGGCTCTTCGGTTGCTGTTGCTGCTTCAGCTCCCTCTGCTACAACTGTCTTCGTCGTCTCAACTTCCTTAACTGGTTCAACTGTCTTTGTCGTCTCAACTTCCTTAGCTGGTTCAACTTCTTTCGCTGGCTCGTCTTCTTTAACAGGTTCAGCAACTTTAGCTGGTTCAGTCTCCTGAGTTGGCTCGTCTTCTTTAACAGGTTCAGCAAATTTAGCTGGTTCAGTCTCCTGAGTTTGCTCTTCTTCTTTGGCAGGCTCAGCCTGTTCGTTTTGCTTAGTTAGTTCAATATCTTTAGCTGGCTTAATATTATCTGCTGGTGAGGTATCATTGGATTCATCATCTTCTTCTTCGTCGTCGTCGTCGTCATCCTCGTCTTCAGCTGAGTTCTCTTGAGGCGTTGGCTCCTTTTCAACAGGCTCACTTGTAACAGCCTTCTCTTCCAATTTTTCCGTCTCCTTCACTTCTTCATCCTTCTTTTCAGTTTTATCCTCCTGTACATCCAATTTCGGTTTCTTGTAAGCTCCTTCCTTGTACGTCACGTCAGCAAATCTCACCGGCTTGCTCAATCTGTAGTATATCGAAGACTTGTAATTGCTCTCCGAAACTGACTGTTGCTGTTGCTGTGGTTGTTTTTCTTGTAAGTTTGCCTCTGCCACAGCAACCGTTGTTGAATTTCCAGCACCGTTCGATTTTGCTGCTACATCGTCATCATCATCATCATCGTCATCGATATCTTCTTGTCCTACATCGAGATTGTTGCTGTCCTGTGTAAGGTTACCTTTCACCTCGTACACAACTTTACCGAACCTACTGCTGTAATCACCCAAAATTTTATCGTTCTGTTTTTTCAACGATGTATCTTGTGGATGCAAGAACTCTTGTTCTAAAGACTTGATCATGCTATCCAACGTCTGGCACTCTTCATCGATCGCTATGTCAGACGATGTAAATCCGTTGTCTTGTTCAACTTTTTCTAACGTGTCAATCTCGGATTCCAGTTGTGAAATCCAACGACGCATGTATTCTTCCGTGTTGTCGATCTTTAAAGTTTCAGCTAATGAGATCCCATCCAATTTAGAAACGTTGCCAACTTTGTTTTTTTTCGACTTGACAAGTTGAAACAAGTCGAGTAAGATTTCGTTCTGGACAACGTACCTTGATGCAACGTCCGACTTCAGCGTCATCGAGGTCAGATTATCCTTTGACGTGACGTGTCTGATTGATGATTGGTCGATATACGTCATGGATGGATGTGTCTGTGTTGATGGTGTGTGTATTCGTAAGATCACAGAATCCAAGAAGAAGTGGAAGGTAGATTGAATATATATATATATATATAAACTATCATCGTTGCAAAGCTTCGTGCCTCGCACTTCTGCTGGCACGCAATTTATTCTGGCAGAAGTCTCGTCGCTGTCGAGAGATGCGTCTCTTTCACTGATTGTTCAACAACCACCATTTCCATACCCACATACACGTATATGCTATTCTTATATATATATATATATATATATTATATATACAATGACCTCTTCCACTCCTTCTGAAGTACTAGAACCAATAGATTTGATCTCGTTACCTTACAAGTTCCACATCGTGGATGGACGCAAACTAACAGGTGTGTTGATAGCAGTGGACGACCAATCGAACTTGTTAGTCGCCAACGTTGTTGAGACTAACGGTACGATCACTAGAGATTTAGGGTTGGTTAGCGTGCCGAAGAGTACCATCTCCAAAATATACGTCAACGAGAAAGAATGGCTTAAGAACGTTCGATGGAGGGAGAAAGAGATTGCAAAAAATGTGATGGTTGGTTAGTTAATTAGCAGCAGCTATTAAGTTGAAACGTTTTACGATGAATGAATGAATGAATGATGAAGACAAACAAATGAACTAGCATGTAATTATACATACATACATAAACTAACGAGACAGAATGCCATTGTTTTTGAATCAAGCAAAAAAATGAGACCAGGAATCTATATCAGTAAAACAGTAATAATTCATTGGTAAAACTAACAAAACAATGACCCCAAAAGAAACCCAAAAAGAAAAAGGGGGAAAGGGGGGAAAAGGATCAGTAAAATTAAAAATAAAAAAATAAAAATAAAAACAAAAAATGAAAATGGATAACCATCTGACTAGGATGTTATACCGAAAGTGATTTAAAAAGGTAATCTAGTAAAGAATAAAAAGAACGTGTTTTTTTCAACGAATGCTCATAATCAGATCAGCTAAGAAAGAAAAAGGTGTGAGAAAAACATAAAAATATACGTTCTGTAAAGAACACGATTGGGGAAAACAAAAAACAAAAAAAACAAATTTAACAAGGCACAAATGATGATCCAAGAAAAGAATTAGGGGAACTAGAGATAATGAGTTCAAAAAAAAGGAAAAAAAAAACACAAGACAAGACAAGACAAAACAAAACAACGAAATAAAAACAAAACAAAAAAAGATGAAATGTAGCTTAGAAGAAAAAGTACAGTCAATGAATTATGATGGAATTAAGAAAATAATGTCAGACAGGGGAAGAATTCAAAAACGAAAACAAAAACCACAAAGCAACAACAAAATATATAGAAAGATTAACGACAGGTGGGAAAACTACTCGTCTCCGCTGTCACCGTCAACGCTAGGGGCAACACTTAAACCCCTCAAAGTAATGTCAACTTCATCGTAGTCGGCTTTGTTCAAGTTCCAGGAAATGTAGTCGGTGTCGTTGGATTCTTGCAAAGTACCTAGGTCACCAGGAGTCATCAATCCGTTGGTGTATCTATCCCTTGGAGAACCAGGAACGCTCAAAGGTCTGGTGATCTTCTGCGAGTTGGATTCGAATGGGTTGGCACCGTGGTTGAATTGATCTGGGTAAGCTCTCTTCAAGGACAAAGTACGTGCCTTAACGTACTCCAATCCCATTCTTTTCCAATCGAGCAAGTCACTCAACCGTTCAACTCTGTTTCTTTGGTTGATTCTTTGTCTTCTAGTCTTTTGCACAAACTCAAACATCTGATCGGACAACTGGTTGATCGATTCATCGACCGACTTCATTCTTCTGTCAACGATGTAGATACCGTAATCTTCGGAATTCTCGATCAAGTCCTCCATGTAGCAACCAAAACCGGACAAGTTGGTGGTGATCGAAGGGATACCCATCACGGTACATTCTGCTGGAGTGTAACCCCAAGGTTCATAGTAGGATGGGAAAACACCCAGATGGCAACCTCTAACGAATTCGTCGTAGTCCAACGCCAAGACAGGGTTACTGGAGTTCAAGAATTCAGGATGGAAGATGATCTTGACCCTGTCCTCCTTCGTGTTGAAAAGGTGGCATTGACGGATCTGGTTCAAGATTGGATCGTTGGCATCGTCAACCATGTTGTGGGTGACGATCGGTGGTAGAGAATCTCTCTTCAGAGCAAACATTCTTCTCTTCAAGATGACACGATCCGAAGGTCTCAACAAATCATCCAAAGATGGCAACTCGATCTGCGACGAATTTTGCGTGTTGTTTGGCTTTTGGCAGAATTCAAATAGTCTTTTACCCATCAAACCTTGCACGTCTTTGATGGTACTCTCCAATTGTTTGATGACAGCTTGACCTCTCAAAGTATCGACAGTGTAAGACTTTGTAGCGGCAGGCATGATGATAAATGCCACAACGGTCATGTTGGAACCGATCGATTTCAACTTGTGGTTCAATCTAGCGAGTGATTCGATGAAGAAGTCGACACCCTTGTTTCTGAATTCGTAACGGCCTGCAATAAAGAAGTACAAAGTGTTCTCCATCTTGAAATCCAACTGGCCGTAGAAGTGACCTCTAACAAACTCGTTGATCTTCTCCTTCTTTTCAGCATGCAAGTTTTGGAATTCGTGGACGGCTTGGAATTTCACCACGTTTAACCCGTTCGGTAAAACACCGTCAGGTTTTCTCTTCAACAAGTGCTCCGATTCGTATGCGGTGATGTGAGAAACGGTGGTGAAAACGTCTGCAGAGTGTGCAGCAGCTCTCTCAATACAGTATCTGTGGTAGATTCCACGCTTACCTGCTTCGTAATCAACGTCAAATTTGTCCAAGTTGTTGTAGAAATCGACGGAACCGGCACATAGGTATCTACCTAACAAAGTGGCGTGGGTTGTGAAGATGGTGGTACAGTCGATCTTTCTCTGTCTGCACAATGGGATGGAGACACCAGCCAACCATTCGTGGGCATGCAATATGATGGCTTTGTTGGTCTCATGGACACATAACTCACCGATAAACCAAGCGGTCAAATAACCTAACAAGACGGCATCGTTTGTTTCCATGTCACTTTCAGGGGAAGGAATTCCGCATAGGTTCCAAAGGTCGGCCTTCCATTCGTTCAAATAGGAGCTAGCGGATCCAATGTCAAACAAGATGACTCTAGGAGCACCTTCGATCAACCATCTACCGTACAAGTATCTGACACCTCTAGAACCCATCGAGTCCAAAGTGGCCTTCAAAGCTGGGTTTTGGACCGGTAGTTCTTCAACTTCGGTCTGAGCACTCTTGTAGTTGAGAGGACCCAGCAAGGTATAACGTTCCTTGTATTCGGCGACGGTGACAGGGGCCTTGGATTTCAAGACCGAATAGATACCACCAACTCTGTTGGCGACTTCGGTAGCCACTTCGAACAACAGGTGGTCTTTAACGTCTCTAGTCATGGTGATTGATTGTACGAGCAAGAAACGAGGAAAAGTGAAAGTAGGAGTTCAATTGAGGGGATACAGGTGTTATTATGTGCTTGTCTCTAAGTGGGTGTCAAGGGGAAGGGAGCCAAAAAGGTGGGGAAGCTTGACAGGGGAGGAGAGCAAAATAGAGGGGGTGGGAGAGATAAGGAAGCTTATTGAGGTGATGAGAGGAGAGGATCTTCTAGACAAGCAGCAATCTGGACGTGTAAGAGCTGGAGGGGGATAAATAGGGAAAAAACAGAGAAGAGTGAAGAAAGAGAGAAAAGCTGGGGAAACAGGTAAAAAAAAAGGACAAAAAGGACAAAACGTGGAGACAAAGAGGGTTGGAGTGAAACCAACTAGTTGCACACCGACGGAGGAGAGTTGCACTCCAACAACTCCAACACCTTCAATCGCTCGCACTGTATAAATTTGTAATTCGTTGTCCGCCCGGCACTCACGCCACCACCTCGCGCTGCCCTCCCTGCTGCCACGCAGCGCTGTGCTCCACTCCGTATGTCTCATATGTATATATTATTCTATTTAACATGTACGGCATCCGTCCATGGATTAACTTATTATCCATCTCTCTTTACCATATTGTATAGTTTATAGTATATATAGTATATACGCCAACCGGACTGGGAGGCTGCACAGTGCAGACAGTGCAGAGAGACAGGCGCAACTTCCCCAGATTCCCCGGCGGCACCCCGCGCAGCCCCCACCACCACGTCCACACCGCCTGCCCACGGTGCCCGCCCGTCATGCATCGATCCACGGAACAATGACGCC
This sequence comes from Ogataea sithepensis, assembly GCA_030564825.1. Taxonomy (NCBI): domain Eukaryota; kingdom Fungi; phylum Ascomycota; class Pichiomycetes; order Pichiales; family Pichiaceae; genus Ogataea; species Ogataea sithepensis. Next base: position 162,052 of record JAJMAB010000006.1, on the reverse strand, counting down.
ATTGTTGCTGCACTCACCCGCACTGTGACACCTCTGGCTCTCTCTCAGTCTCCGGCTCAATTGTTCAATATGTTAATTATTCCATTGACACAATGACATGGCTGGCTTATACCACATACCTTATACTACTTGGGTATATAAATATATATATATATCTATTCGTACTATCAATTGGCTACCTTATAGTTATATTAGTAGCTATATATATATATATATATATATATATATACATATTTTACGTGAGATCAAGCAACGGTACCATGCTCTGACGCCCATGCGCACACTTGAACGGCTCCTTACATTCCGCCAACCTTCTCACGATCCCCACACATTCTTCTCCACTCAACTTGTCCCCAAACATCACACTCGACCGACACGCTTTAGACTTGAGTATCTCCCTGTAGAGTTCCGGCATCTGCGAAACGTACCGCACCCACAGATCTGGATCGATCCCTGCATCGGACACCGCATCGGGCACTGCATACTGGATCTTGGTTCTGGTCTCTAAATCACTCAAAAACTGCCGGATCCCGTTCCTTAATAGCAAACAATCGGTCTTCACCCTCGATGCTACAAATTCAGGCAAATGGTTCACTTCAACCAAATTCTCTTCTTTCAAGTCGAATTCAATTCCCCATCTCAATAGTTGTTCACGGTATGTCTCCATCTGGTCGTACTCCTCGTTATCCAATTCAAAAGCTAAAGGTTCTTCCAATTTGAAACTTTCTCTGTTGGTACTAAGAACGGTACTTTCGATCACATCCTTGTACAAATTTTCCACTCTGATCCGCTCGTCACATGCATGCTGATCCAAGATGATCATCCCTGGTATGTTTTTTTTTGTCGACGTTCGATACAAACTCACTAGAATAAACTTGTTATCCACCTGCTTCACCATCTGCATGTTGTGCAAGTCGCTACCTTTCAATTCCATAGTACTACGGTTTCTGAAATATTTGGACACACATCGGTTAAACATCTGGTTTTGGTGCACCACTTCACAGTTGTGGATTTCCTTTTCCACAAGATGGTCAACCTTAAAACAACTATTTTCATCTTCAACAAACAACTTTGGTTTTTTTCTTAACGGTTCAAACTGCTCAAAATCAATCACCCGTTTCACTTTATCGTCATTGTTGCAAACGGTTCTACCTTCCATTTCTCTTTGGGTAATTTTTGACGATATACCACCGGTTCTTAGGGCAACTCTATCCACGATACGCGACTGTCTCGTAAGTTTACTGCTCTTCTTCGTAGGACTTCTGTGAATCTCCTGCACTCTAAACTCGCTATAATCATACAAAAAGTTATCGACACTCACCATAACCATTTCATAAAGGTTTCGAAACTGTCTAGTCTCAAACAAACATTTAGATGGATCACGCACCGTGTCCCAAACATCTCTGTTTTCTGTAGTCACCATGAAAATGTACACCGGGTGGACATTGAAAGGTTTCCCGAAAATCTTAGTAGGTGACTCCTTGGTAGACTTTCCGGAAAGTCGATTCCAATGCTCGCTTTTCGAAAACTTCTTATGGATCGCCTTCGACAAGATATCGTTCAGGATTGGTCTCCCGTTCAAATACGCATACTGGTGCATGGTACTCTGCTTCCCATCCAACCCAATCACTCCATGCATCGTGAACGTCTCGTTACGAGACTGGAAACTCTTGTACTCGTCTATCACCTGACCACCGTAAACCATCTTCAACAGTTGCACAAATCCTTTCCCTGGATCGCTGCTGCTGCTGCTGTCCCTTCTACCTACTTTCAACACCAACTCCTTGGCACCAGCAACACCGTTTTCAGTCAATTGCAAGCCAGCAGCGCTTGTACAGCGGTACACTTCAAGAGCAACGTCCGGCTTATCAACGAGGCAGTCAACCACTATCTTTCGAAGGCTCGACAGCATCGTCGGCCACGTCACCTCGCTCAGCATCTTCTTCCTTACGGGCACCCTACCGAACAAGTCCCGCACGAGCACAACGGTCCACGAACGCTCCGACCCCAGCCCCAAAATTGAACTCGGACTCACCCTGGAGCAACAGCCGGCTGCATCACCTGCAAGCAGCACCTGGAACGCAGCGTTGTAGTCCTGCACTTTCGAAACGACCGTCACGCTCGAGCAAGTTTCCACCATCCCGTGCAGTGCCTCACCTCGAAACCCAATGGTCCCACCAGTTTCGTCGTTACTGTCTCGTAGTCGTGGGTCCAACGTTGAGATCTTGGACGTGTGGCTCGAAAGGCCGACGAGCTCAAGATCAGAAGGACGGATCCCTGTGCCGTTGTCCTGGATTCTGAGGTCCGTGTGGCCCGTGTTGCTGTCCCTTGGGTCGAAGCTGATGCTAAGGGAGATGGAAGTGGCCCGCGCATCGAGGCTGTTCTGTATGAGTTCCCGTAGGATGCACTCGTAAGAGTGAATGTGTTGGATCGACTTGATCTGTATGCCAATCTTTGCCAAGTCGATTATCGCCATTGTGGATCGTTGTGCAGAAGAAGGAATTCAATATCCTTTTTTGTGTGTCTTGATCATCATCATCATCGCCTTTGTCTTTTAAGCCGTGGGGGGATCGCGAGGATCAAACTTTCGGGCTGTGCAACCATTTTTTATCTTTGTGCATGTGTTTCAACGATATGATATCCATAGGTGTTCATGTAGTGAATATCTCGTTGTCGACAAATCTGTTGTTTCATATATCAGTTATATCAATTGTTTATCCATTAAGAGGATAATCCTTATTAGAAGGATTGATCCATCGAAGAACAACTATCTATACTATCATTAATTATATCATAATTTATTTAATTTATCTGGTTAATTACACTACCTATTAAAGTATTGTTAGTTAATTTCGGCATTGGTTTAACACAGTTAATATCAATACCGGTTACATAAATTAAAACGATATCTTGGTTAATGTCTTATAGTATTATTCATGTGTAGATCGCAGTATAGTCGTATACTTATTGATGTGTAAAAAATGAGATTGTAGTAAATTGTTCTAAGGTATAAAAGGGACAGGAAAACGAGCCATAAAAATATATACCCTCAAACCATATCTATAATGCATTTCATATCATCACGGACAGCATATAATGAGTTACCCAGTTACGTATATGATCATATCAAGAAGCATTCTCAACATGATTTCTTCTATGACAAGATTGTGATACATAAATAAATAAATAAAAACAGAAAAACAAAATAAAATATATCTTTGTTTTTTTTTAACAAAACTTTTTGTTTGATTTTCTTTTTTTTTTTTCTCAATTTTTCTCTTTTTTCTCACTTGCAAAAAAAAAATCTATATTTGATAATTCACTGTAAACCACCCAGGGCCTTCAACTGTTCGATCATAGTAAACATCTGTTGGTATAGATCTTCCACTGGAACCATACTCATACCAGTCTCTTTGGAACCACACATTCTTCTGGTGTTGAGCATAGCCACACAGTTCTCAATTCTTGTCACGATATGATCGATGAACACAATTAGGTCTGCCTCAGCCGAATTCAACTGGTTAGCAGTAGCTTCTTCAGCTTGCTTCGAAAGGTCCTCCGCAAAAGTATCACGGTTCACACTCACTACACTCTTGGTCTCATCTGCTGTGAAGTGGCTGCAGATGGTTTCCAACCTCAGAGAAATCTTTCTTAACTTCCAAACCGTGTCTGTAGTGATACCACCAGCAATCAACTTGTTGCTCTTGTTGTCAATCTGGCCATTGTTATTCACCAACACTTTCAACCGCGCGCTCAGTTGGCTAGGGAAGATCAACCAGATCTTTTCAGGGGTTTCCAAACCTTTCAACTTTCTGGCACCAATCGACTCCTCGATCCAACCAATCTGGTCAAGTTGGTTCATCTGGATCTCTAAGATCTGACCCAGGGTCTTGGACCCGTAAACTTCAGCCAGGTCCCCGTTTTCGTTCTTCACCTTCGCATGCAGCTTCTTGAGTTTTTCAAACTCCAGGTAGAAGTCGGTACTCATCGTGATCTGACCACCGTCAGCGACAGAACTCACCCTCGATGCCCTGTTCACCATCGGACCAAAGTAGTCCATTCTCTTGGTAACAATGTCTCGCTCACACACGGGGTGACCCCAGTGGATACCCATTCTCACGGACAAACCCCTGAAAATCACGTTGTCATTCTCGTCCTTCACTTCGAAACCTTGGTCGCTCGCCAAGATTTCAGATGGCCATTCAGGTGTAGTTAGAAGTTGGGATTGCACCGTAAAACACCATAACAAGGCACTGGTAGGTGTAGGGAAGGCAACCATGAACGCATCACCTTCAGTCTTCACCTCGTAACCCCCAATGATACGCAACTGTCTTCTCATGATGGCGTTGTGGATCTTGATGGCCGATCTCATGGCAACAGGGTACGTATCCCATAACAACGTCGAGTTCTTGATATCCGTAAACACCATCGCCAATTCACCAGTAGGTGGCTCGATCTCTTCGTCCAACTTACGCAAGATGGAATCCTCAGGTAAAGATCCTCTCTCCTGCTGCTTCTGCTTGCTCTGGAACTGTCTCAACGAAAGCACCACGGCGGTACACTTGTCGTGTGCACCGTAGGAGATGGCAAAGTCACGCAACTTCTCAGCAGCAACACCAGGATTCGATTTTTCTTGTCTGATAATATCTGCAGCCAAGTCGTACGGAACTTTCTTCCAAATTTCAGAGGTGGCAATCACAATCATCTCCTCGTTCTGAGTCAACTTAAAAGTGGAAATGCTTGGTGAAGCGTTTATATGTGGGATCAACTTGAAGAACCCAACGGCTCTGGAAACATCCGAGACACCGTCCAAGTAACCGTCGGTCGTCACGTAACCTCCAGATTCTCTGATTCTCTCATACTCTTCAGGAGCATAAGGTTCGTGTTTCGTAGTTAACATCGAATACTCACCGTCCGACTTGGTCATCAACCCCATCGTATCACCAATGTTCGCCACGTACAACAAGTCGCCCTTGATATAGATGACAGTGGCACAACAACCGGTCAACCCGTCTTGTTCCAAAGTTAGCTCGTCTGTTGTTGTAGTTCTATGAGCAGCAGCGGAACTGAAAGTCGATGCACGATCCCTGTTAATCAAGATGTTCATTTCCGAATTCATCGTCAAAAAGGCACCTCTTAGTGCATCTTCGACGTTCTTAGGTTCGTGGCCAGCCACTTCGGTTGTGCCCACAGTTTCCAATTCTTTAGCAAGGTGGATCTCAAAAGTCTCTTGGATAATCTTGGAGATCCTGTCCCCCATCGTGTCCGAACAATTCTTACCATCGTAGATGGTGATTAGCATCTCGTCGGATTGACCCCTAAACTTTTCAATAACCACATCTCTCGTGGTCAAACTGGACTTCTCACCCAACGTGTCCGAGATACCGTAACCAAACTTACCAAGCTGCGAAACGGTGGATCTCACTCTGACATCCACACCTTGATCAGGCACAGCATCCGTAGTGATAGTAACATCCATCAACCCTAGCAACCTCATGTTTTTCAACACCAAGAACGAATCCAACGTGTCTTCCATGCCTTCACGCTTGTGCTGCGGTTTGATCTCTAATCTCTTGTTGCCCGAGAAGTTCAAGTAGTTCAACTTGGTGTTTTGGCGCCAGTTCCAATCGTAAGGTATGTTACCGATGTTATACTTCAAGTTGTTCGAACCGACGTCCAACGCAGTCAGGTTGCTGATCTTCGAAAGTTCAGCTGGCAACGTATGGAATCTGTTACCGTTCAAATGCAAGGTGGTCATGTCGGTAAACGAATCAAAGTCCTCCACTGGCAACGACGACAAGTGGTTACCACTCAAGTACAAGGAGTGCAACTTGGTAAGGTTATTCAAGTAACCCGAAGGTATGTCAAACAACTCGTTGTAAGACAAGTTCAAGAACTCGAGATTCTTGAAGATCGAAATTGTCTGAATCGTTGAGTCCGTCAATTTGTTGTCATTCATGCTCAAAATCTTCAACGAACGTTCCAACCCTCCAAACTCCTTGTTGAAAACACCAGTTGCACTCAACTCGGAACCTCTCCGTTTGATAGCAGATAGCGACAACGGATGTGTTTCTGGTTGTGGCAATTGCAACGAGTTAACGTCTCCAGCAGCAGTGATCGCGGAATCGTCGTTGCCATTTAAAACACTGCCGTTGTTCTGAGGTCCTGCTAATTGTGGACGTTGGCTACCTTTGTTGAGCCCTCTACCGAGCGTTGGGATCCCATTGAATGGAGACGATGACGACTGTGGTGGGTCAGGGAACGATTCTAGCAAGTTTGACGATAAATTCAAATATTCCAACGATTCGAGGCTCCAAATTGTGGACGTCAGCATGCTGATGTTGTTCAAGTGGAGGTCCAAGTAGCGGAGTTTGGTCAACTTGCCGATGGCGTTAGGTAGTGCGGTGATGTTGTTTCTAAAGATGGACAAGTACTGCAAGCTTCTCATGATCGAAATTTCATCAGGTAATGAGACCAAATGGTTGTTGTCAAGTGTCAATTTTTCAACAGACGGTAGCATGGATACAAAAGAACAAGACGTCAACCTGCCTTTGGAAAAGTCGACGATCTTCAGCTTCGTCATAACGTCTAGGAACTTCACGTACGTCACCGGGTTGATATTCAACTCAACTTCAAACAAGTTCTTGGCATTGCTCGTGAACACTGAGATGTTATTACCAGTGGCTCTAATGACTTCCAATTTTGGTAGATCTTTCAAAGTGTCGATGGAATCAAACCGGTTGAAACGGATATCTAACTTCACCAAACTGGAAAACCTTGCAAAGAACTCAGGCAAGTTCTTGTTCAACTTGTTAGCAGACAATTGCAACACTTCCAAACTTACCAAGTTCACCATCTTCTCGGACAAAACTGAGATTGAATTATACGATAGGTCCAACCTTTTCAAGCCTTTGATCTTCAAGACAGGTTCCGGAATGTTCTTGATTCTGTTACTTGACAAGTTTAAAATCTGCAAGTTTTGCAACTCCGAAAAACTGTCCGGTAAAGTGGACAACCTGTTACAAGCCAAGTTCAAATTCGTGAGCGTCTTCAACATGGCAATTTCAGAGGGGATAGACTTGATATAGTTGACTTCCAAATCTAAATCCATCAACCGTGGAGCGTAAACGACACAGGAAGGGAACTTTGGATTACCGTTTCTTGTGAAATTCAATGTTAGCAAATTTCTGCAATCGTGCATAAACTCTTTTGTAAACTCAAACGAAGGATTTTGCGAGACATCCAAGGACACGATGGGTTCAGCGTACAAGAAGTTTGGAATGTCTTGTAAGTTCCAATTTCTCAAGTTGACGTTCTGAGGGTTGATCATTCTTCTCTTCTCCTTCGAGATCAACTCGACACCTCTGTCTTGAACCACAAACTTGAACAAGAAACCCAAATCTGTTCTCTCGATGTAATCCAAGTTGTCCCTCTCGTTATAACCGTACAAGAAGAGCATGTTTCTCTGAATCTTCAAAGGCTTCTCGTCCAAGGATAGCACTCGCACCAAACCACCACACTTCAACACTATGATATGGTCATCCTCAAACTTCAAAAAACGTTTTCTACGTAGCACATCCAATATGTCTTTACATGTAGTGTCCAACGTGCACGGCAACACCGACGTCTTGTCACCTTTAAAGATACGAACCGACGATCTGGCAGCACCTTTCACTTCCTTTGGATGATAGGCATGGTGATGGTGGTGGTGGTGATGCTCAGCTGACAACGTTTCTGCCACATTAGGGTCACTGTTGGTCTTGCCTCTCTTTGACAATGAAACAGGTGGAGGAGAAGTAGAAGACGATGCAGACGTACTTGGAACAGGAGCAGAATGTAAAGTTGAAGGTGGAGTCGCCAACGAAGGCACGGTGCTCAGCTGCAAATCAGACATTCCAATTGATGTTCCGTGCTTATCGTTGGTAGCCTTCTGTCTTGGAGATAGTGCGTCAATGTTGGATTGAGCGGAGGTGGTAGTATTGGCAGTGTCTGGTTCTTGCTTTGTAGCATTACTATTGTTGTTGTTGCCGCTGTCGTTATTATTAGGTGGGGAATCGGAGGATAGAGACATGGAATCCGAACTGTAAGTGGATGCAGAAGACGACGAGTCACAAGTGGATGGGTGTCTTGAATGAGTAGTTGTCTTCTCGTTTGGAATTTCATCGTTCGTGGTCTTCACTTTCCAACTTTCCGGTGCCTTCCACATTGGTGCCTGGGATGGAGCCACACTTGCCATTGAGCCAACTCTGGACATGCCTGCGTCGGATAACTTGGTGATCTCAGCCATGTCCTCGTCATCACTGCCTAGGTCGATACCAAACAGCTGTTGTATCTTCATCTCTTTCTTTGGGAAATCAGAAGGCAGAGTCAGTGCTACAGAGTGCGGGACAGTTGGTGCTCTCTGAGGCAGAGGTACAATGCTTGATCGTTTCGAAGCAGGTAGGCTATGTGGCAATGGATGAAACGAAGTAGTGGAAGCCCTTGAAGGAGGAGCGCTGTGCTGTTGGTGATTGTGGGTATTGCTGGCAATGTTGTTGTTGTTATTGTTATTGTTGCTGTTGTGGTTGTTGTGATCGGAACCAAAATTGATCTTGTAATCGTTAGAAACTAAGTGGGGGCTATCAGAAAGAAAATCGGGTTCATCTTGTTCGTTATCCGACAGCTGGGTGTGAGTTGCATTTTCACCAGATGGATCGGATCTTCTAGAAGTTCCCAGTTTACTTGATTGAAGAGTCGAACCTCTTTTCAAAGACAAAGTTTGAGGTTCACTTTCCCTTCTTGAAGGGATAAACCTGTTGAATAGGCCTGTGGATCTTCTAACTTTTCTAGGCTTGGCATGTTGAGGAGTATTGGAAGACAATGTAACAACAGTTGAATTGGAAGGAGTGGTTGTAGCATTGGTGGTGGTGTTGGTGGTGGTGGTGATGTACGATTTTTCAGACGAATTCTTTTCTGGGTGGGTATTTGATATCGGTGTCATGACTGGGGACCAAGCGGCGGAGGATCTTCTGCTCGAACTGTCACTGTGCAAGCCAGTTAGGTTGGTGATGGGTGTCACTTTTGAAATTACGTTTTGTTTGAAGTTGTTTGTTGGTAACAAAGAGATTGAAGAATTGGAAGGAGAGACGGGTCTAGCAAAATTGATGGCTCTTGAAGTGTGCCTTGAAGAAGTTGGAGAGGAGGAGCCTGAATCGACCGAATCATGCCTTCCATCAAAAGTGGAAGCCGGGATTGGTTTTGGTTTACCAAAACCTTCCTCTATATATTTTGAGTTAAACTGAGGCAAGTTTGAATCGTTGGAACGACTGTTGCTGTTGTTGTTGGAGCGGTCGTCATGTTGCAAAGGATGTGCAGATGGCAAGGCAGCCATGATGGTGGTTGATATTAGCTATATGAAGAAGAAGAAAAATTTAGTGTGGCGGTGGTTGGCGGGAGGAGAGTGGAAGACAAAATTATTGTAATGTGATATTGGATGATATAAACAATTAAGATAAATATTTGAGGGATGTAAGAGGCAAGTGAGCCGAGTGAAGGCCGACGAAAGGATGCAACAGTTGAAGGCAGTAAGCAAAAGGAGCAAAGTATTCTAAGCAATGGGATGCAAAGAAGTAGAATACAATTGCAAAGAAGGATAGATGGATGGATAGAATATCCAATAGATCGATAATGTATGGTATAAATAGTATAAAAGGAAAGAGTAGCTATAGGATAAAGGGAGGTGAACAAAGGGAGACATGGCAAAATGCTGTAGCAGTGCAACGGTAACAAAGCGGCCATACATATTAGGTAATCGTATGTGCATTACATCAATCAAGTCGATCGACGTACATCACGTCGCTAAAAGACGCGGCATTTAAATTAATGCAAATTGTTGTGGCTGTGCAATCTGTGGCTCAGGCGGCAGTGTCTCTTTTGGGCAACGGGCAACGGGCAACGGGGAGAGACAGAGAGACGACAAGGCTCTGGCGGTTGGGCCGTTCTGGGGGTATTTTATATCACCTTCAAGATTAATTTGTTTCCACAAGGAAACCTAAATATACATTAACTGTCTCTTTTGACACTCCTTCACATTTATCTTCATCTCTGTCTGTGTGGTCAGTATATCTACTACCCTCTGACTTCAGCCTCCAGACTCTCACACCCCAGTCTAAGTTTATTCCGTCTTTGTCTCATAGTTATATATATATATATATATTTACTCAGCATACTCCTATTTGTCTTTGCATTCCTACCTCTTCCTCTGTTTCCATTCCTCTTTTCTCTTTTACGCCGCCCGTCTATATAAACCGTTCTGTCCTCTAAGACCTTCACAAGTAAGATGGCAGTTTGATTCGCTTCCCTAGCTCCTTCCTACAACAGTTTTCTATACAATATATTTCGGCTACTCTCACGTCTGGAATCCTCTTCTTCCCCACAAAACTCACACAACTTCCTTTGTTTGTTCGTCCGTTAGTTGGTCAGTTTTGATAATAACATTTAGTCCTCACGTCTGTGTGCTAATTTTCTTTCTTTTTTTGTTTTTGTTTAGTGTTTGTCTTCAGAATACCACCATCGATCATGTTAGGAAGCTTATTCAAAAGAACAGACTCTTACAACAAGACTAACAAATCGGATCTCCCTTCACCAACAGGCTCCAAGGCTTCCAAACTTTCCAATTTAAATTTGAGCCATTCTGCCATCACTCAAACTTCTTCAAATTCAACGTCATCCTCTTCCTCTCCTATAGTCAACACAAACGATGAAAGTTATACGGGAAGCTTACTATACGGAAATGGATCCACCATACCTCAACCTAACTTCAAGCTATCAGACAAATCTAACTGCTTCAGATTGTTGGTTTTGCAAGACGCTAGTATACGATCCAAAAATGTGCTCTTTGATTCCGCCGTTAATTCACAGACTTCAAATTCAGCCATAGGCTTACAGAACCTGAATCAAACAGATCCACTGTACCAAGGGCCTCCTACACCTGCTCCTCTACCAATAAACAAATCCATATACCACTCAGTGAACGAGTTGTCAGCTTACATGTTCGGTTATTACGGAATCTTGATCAACGATACAACCTCTGTGACCAAGATGCACTACCTCCCAGGTTTAGCCTCGGTGCCAAGTTCCATACTAATCACAAGACTATTCTCTTTGGACCCATCATTCAAGACGAAGACAAACAATAACAGCGAAACTACTACATCCCCATATTGGCACCCTATCCCATCAGCTGCTGTCGATGAAACGTCGGGCTCAGCGGGCACAGACTCTACAAGGTTTGCCATCGGTATCGTGATACCAATCGCCAACGATGACCAGTGCATAAAAGATGTGGTTACTGACAATTGGGAAGAAATCAACAGTCAGTTGGTTGGTATCCAGTTACAAGTGACCAATAAATTGAGATTGTTGCACGTTTCCCAGAGAGCCATGAGAAAGCAAGTCCAGCATCTGCCGTCCCAATCTGTATCATCCCTGCAGAACAAGCTACCTCACTGTTCCAACGCCAACCAAACGAAGAAACTCAACTTCCCTGCACACTCTTTCCAGAGGGATTACGATATCCATCAGTCGTTGTATTCGTTCATAAGGTCTTTGGTTTACCTTGTGGAAACCCCAAGACTATGCATCTTGTTGAAAAACTCAGATTATACTTTGATCCATTGGGCTTCTACCGTAGCATCTTGGTTGGAATTAAAAGATGGTAGACATTCGGTTCTGTCTTGGCCCTCGGCTCCATCTATGGACATCACTTCTCCTGTTTATAGATCGCCTTCTCCACATTTTGCTGGTAGTTCGAGTCTGGCCAATTCCTATGCTCCTGCTCCTCCATCTGCTGCTGTCACTACACAGACTCCAATCAACGGTTTGAAGTTCTTGTCCACTTTGATATCCATCCTGGCTCCATTGAGAAACGAAATCATTGAAAGGCCAAACAGGTCGTCCGAAAACAAGACGATTACTAGAGTTGTCATAGTTACAGGGAATCCAATAGTGTCGCAGAAATTGATCTTCATTCTGGCCGGTATCATTGGGTACGAACATTTCGAGTTTGTTTCTTGTAATAATGATGAGAATGAAGACGAACGTACCAACAACTGTGAGACATCTGATGCTTGCGATAAGACTTTGGTTGAAGAAACTAAAGTGAATGACAACAGCTTCGCATTGAAAGATACCAAAATTGACATACCAAAGAGAAGGCCTGATAGCGATGCTTCGTCCTTATACACCAAGCCAATCCCAATTTTGAGGCAGAACAGCGATTTTAATTCTAATTCCTCCTCGTCTGTTTCTCCTAGTTCCGTTACTAAAACGGGCTGGGAAATTCCAACAAAGTCCACAATATCAAGTTCCCCGGTCTACAGAACGTTGGAATCTGCAAACGCCGAAAGGGTTCCAATTCCACAGGTGCGCAGAACGTCTTCGTATGCCTCTTTGCAGAACTTGTCTAGTTCGTATAACTCCCAGAGCGTTGGCACTGGAGTTTCGTCATCTTGGAGGAACATCCACATTGGTTCGTTTATAGATCGATTCCGTTACGCTCCAGCTGCCACAAACACGCTGGCCAATAATTCGTTCAATTCGAATCCAATTAATACCGCAACACATAACTCTATGAATCTGAATCCAAGCCTCAGCAACGAAAATACAATCTTTATGACCCCTTCGCCTTCTAACGAATACGACGAGTATCCTTGGAAAGGTTCAAACTCGCCATTGACAACGCCATCCAACTCTGTACATAGGCTATCCAAAGCTGTCTCGGCTCTAGAATTGAGCTCCTCCTACAATAACCATGCCAGTAATGCACATTACTCGAATTTGAGCAACATGTCCTCCTTGACTTCAGCCGCTCTGCCTTTGTTAAATAGTGGAGGTCCTGGCTGTTACAACAACAACTATAGAAGTTTTACGAAATTACACAACAACAATTTTTCGGTGAAAGACAAAGTGCAGCTGTCGAGATCGACCTCTTCGTTGAGGCTGATGACTCACGGAGACTCTGAGTTAAAGAAGAGGATCGAGAGCATAATGAGCTGTGATTTGGAATTCGAGGTGAGCACGAAACAAGGCGATTACAGGGTGCTCACCATCGATCCTCCTTCGATGACCCAAGATAGGAAACGTTCCAACAAGTTGGCAAAGTTGCCCTTGTTGATAGGGTACGTTGACCAATTCAGACCTGAGTTTTCATTAATGTCGTGTCCTCAACATCGGAACTTGGAGTCGCAAATAATGGAATCGATGAAGAACGATGTTTCGGGACTCGGGGCCAACTCGAAATCCAAGACGATAGTCATCAATTTGAGACAGAGGGAAATTAAGCTGATGGAGCTTGAGTATCCTACTGTTGTTGGCAGCAGTAGTGGATTCTTTGTCTCTCCAGATCAGTCTGCCTCAAACACTCCCACGGGCACACCACCGATGATGATGATGAGCAACAGTAACAGCAACTTGGCGTCTCCTACAATCCCGTCAACTCCGCATCTGTTGAACAACATGAAACCAAGTACAACGACTTTATTTTCGCCGTTGCTGAAGTCGAAATTGGATGTGGCGCAACCGTCATCATCGGTGTCTTCGACGTCTTCGATGTTGAGCCACTACCATTCGAAGCAACCTCAAACAAATTTTTTGCAACAAAGGGATCATCTCGTTGATGTGTACGATTCGAAATTGAACGGGATCTCGTCGATCGTGAATCAAATCAACTACGGGAACTATTTGAAGGCCACTAACAACGAGACTAGTAACGACAACGATACGGTTATTCGGGAAGAGGATTCTTCGATGGAGGATGCGTACGACGGTAAGTCTGTGGTTGGTGGCGAGCCTGAAAAGAGTCTTCAGGATGTAATAATGACCGAAGAGGTTGGATGCCAAGAGATTAGAACGTTGATCGAAGAGATTTTGAAATTGAGTTGTTAAATTCAGGTTTATTCTTTTTTTTAGAAAAAAGAAAAAAAAAATATGCCCCAGCATTTTTTTTGTAAAAATACATCTTTTTTTTAAAAAAATAATTACAAAATTATTCCTTTTTTATTATTATCATTAATATTCATATCTATATATATATATGTATATTGTAATTTGTAACGACTATAGGCGTCTATCGACGCTTATCAACGTTGGTTCTGCGAACAAACCAAGTATTCTTAAGTACTTCGGATCTTTAAATTGTTTCCTTTCTGTTATCTACTACTTTAGGAGTCCTTCTTCTTAGAGGGGGGCGTCTTAGGACTGAAAACAGTGGTCTTTAGGTTGTTGAGAGATCAACCGACAGACTTATCCACACTGTCTTTCAGGACTCTATATATCTTATATAGTCTATTACGTGAATACCAGCTATGAACAATTATACTTAGATCATCTTTTAATAATCTACATTTCTATAACTAACGTTATATATATATATATATACATGTAATAAAGAATCAATCTTTTCTTAAGAACGATTGATAGGCGTCGTTCGAGATATTTACATTACCGATACTCTTCAACCTACTCTTTCCTTCCTTCTGTTTGGCCAACAATTTTTTCCGTCTAGTTATATCGGAAGCGTGCAATTTTGCCAAAACGTCCTTCCGTCTAGCTTTGATCGTTTCTCTAGCGATGATCCTGTTGTTTGCCTTTGCCTGGATTATCACTTCAAACTGTTGGATCTTCAAAAACTCTTTCAACCGCTTGACAAACAACTTTGCATTTTTTTCGATCTGAGACTTGTGCAAGACGGTGGACAAGGCATCGATCGAGGTTCCGTTCACCATGAGTTCCAATTTGTGGATGTCCGAAGGTCTATACCCTGCATCCTCATAATCCAAAGATGCGTACCCTCGAGTGACACCTTTCAACTTCCCAAAGAAGTCGTCGATGAGTTGAGACGTTGGTACAAGGTACTTCATCAACGTCTGTCCGTTGTTCAAATATTGCAATTCCACTTGTTCACCACGGTTGTTATCGCAAAGTTTCATCACTGCACCTGTGAATTCTTCAGGGAAAGTCATGAGAGCTTCGACGTACGGTTCACTAAAATGGGTTATCCCCAGTTTCTTGTTCGCATCTGGGAAATCGTCAGGATTCGAGATGATCTCATCTTGGCCTGTCTTGTAGTGCACCATGTACGGCACTGTAGGTGCAGTTATGATCAAATTCTTGCCGTGTTCTTTCTCCAATCGTTCTTTGAAGATACTGGCATGTAAAGAACCTAAGAATCCAAGCCTCCAACCTTGACCTAACGCGTTGGATGTTGTCCTTTGGAAAGTCACCGATCTGTCGTTCAAAAACAAATGTTGCAAGCTCTCTTCCATTCTCTTGAAATCTGTACCATCGGCAGGGAACGCACCGACGAAAACCATCGGTTTCGGTTCTTCAAAACCGGCAAGAGGTACAACCACTGACTCGTTACCTTGTTCGAACAACGTATCACCGACAAATGCTAGGTTGGGATCTTTGAAACCGGGAATGATGTATGCCACTTGGCCAGCAACTAATTCGGGCATGGGTCTTCTGTCAGGGTACATTATTCCAACCTCTTTCACCTCGTACTTGTCCCTTGTTCTCATGGATTCGATCTTGGTACCCTTTTTGACAACACCATCCACCACGTTGACTAACATGATGACACCGACATAAGGGTCGTACCATGAATCCACGATCTGTGCACGCAGTGGAGCGTTACGGTGGCAATGCAACGGTGGTGGAATCTTTTCTATCACTGCAGGTAGGATCGATTCGACGTTCAAACCTGTCTTTGCACTAACGTGGATGATGTCATCTTTGTCCAATTCAAAAGTAGTTTGGATTTGGTCTTCTGCCCTTGGGATATTTGCTGTATCCAAATCGATCTTGTTAATCACCGGAAGTAAAGTTAGGTCCATCGAATACGCTAGGTAGAAGTTGGCCACCGTTTGTGCTTTGATTCCCTCCGATGCATCAACTAGCAACAGTGCACCTTGGCAGGAAGCGTACGATCTCGAAACTTCCAACCGAAAGTCGACATGACCAGG
Organism: Ogataea sithepensis; assembly: GCA_030564825.1. Classification (NCBI taxonomy): domain Eukaryota; kingdom Fungi; phylum Ascomycota; class Pichiomycetes; order Pichiales; family Pichiaceae; genus Ogataea; species Ogataea sithepensis. Next base: position 146,051 of record JAJMAB010000006.1, on the reverse strand, counting down.
AGAATCAACGAGGTGGAACAAGTAGTCTTGGCCTTTGTAATGGTACATCATCGAAACGGTCTGTGCTTTGACGGTGATACCACGTTCCCTTTCCACGTCCAACTTGTCCAAAATCTGCTTGTTGGCATCACCTTTCTTGATGACACCTGTTGTTTCGAGTAATCTGTCCGAGAGTGTGGATTTACCGTGATCGATATGTGCAATGACGATGATGTTTCTAAAGTTTTCTATTGGGATCTTGCTCATCCTTTGAGCTATATCTTCGTTGTGTGTTAGCTTTATTGGGTTCGCCTTGTGATCGAGCTCATAGTGCAAGTAGCCTTTGTAACCAGATGTGGAGTTGCATCGTATCGTGTTGGAGATACGCCTCGTGATCAACTGCGTTGGCAAAGGTCTTATACCTGTTGATATAAGGCGACGTACCAGCGACATTTGTGTGGTGACGGTATAAAGACGAGCTGATGTGATGTGTGTCATGAAAGTGTTGAAGAAGCAGCGACGCCTGAAAAACATCCGTAGCGAAGTTCGAACGAACGCCTCAAAAAAAAAAAAAATATAAAAAAAAATTCTGCATTGAAAGAACGGTTTTTTGTGTATTACGATTTAATTTGGTATGGTGGTTACGGTGGATGTGTATAGTTGGTGGATTGGAACTAGTGTACAGAGGGAGGGGTTGTATATAAGAGTATGTCCCTTTCCTGGGTGTCGTTGGAGATCGGGACCTGTGCAGAGCGGTACCAACGACAATCTGGAGGGACTGCTTGATGATGCGTTTATAGAAGTACAAAGTGGAACAACAGGCAGGAGAGGCAACAACGATTGTGATATCTTAACAAAGCCTAAACGTATGTAAACTGGAGTAAAAACCGAGAAATGTTGGTATGTGTGTGGTCCGATCTATGTGGCCACTTTAAATAACTCTAAACAATCGATATCATGATAAGCAGCAACAAACTAACGAAATTTACCAGCAATCAAAAAATCTATATGAATCAAAAGAAGCTAATCGACATGTTTTAAGATGACAATCACTGAATCACCTCGCAAGAACATCTTGGAAACGAACCGTTCTCTCATCACTTTCCTCTTCTTATCCTCGACGCTGGACTCGTACCAAACCTCTTTGACGTTCTCCAAGATCATGTTGCAATGCCTGTCGAAGGCCTTGACTTTGCTAATGAGCTTATGGTTGTTTCTCAAGGATATAAGGACGGTGAAGTTGGAGTGGGTGGCCTGGGTGAGCAACTTCAAAGGTCCGTGCTGGAACTCGTAGTCCTCCAAATCCTGGAGGTCCTTCTGGGAGAGTTCTTGTCTGGGAATGTTGAGGAGATCGGACATGGCTGTTGAAAGAGACTGAGACAGAGACAGAGACAGAGAAAATAGAAAAGAGAAAAGAGAAAATAGAAAACAAAAATAGAAAAAAGAAAAAGAAAACGGAATCTGTGCATTGCATTGTCAGCACTGACGTAATCAGAAGTAGAGGCGTCTTCAAGTTGTTTTGCAAATTATGACGGTTGCTGCTCTCCACACTCCTTTAGACTTCAACGGACAACTGCATTTCCTTCTTTGCTGGCTGCTCACAGATAGATGGTGTCCGGTCCTCTGCGCTCTTACGTTCGTTATCTCAATTCGCTGCCTCATCAAAGACCTCTGCCACACATCTTCACAACGAGGCATCTTCAACTCTACTCGCAGATACCACCACCAGCGTTGATTCCTTTCGTGGCTAGACACTTCTCCACTTCAACGAGGCGGCCCAAAAACTACTTCTTCTATGGAACTGGCAACTCTTCGTCCTCGTTATCACGTAACGGCAATTCTAAAACGGGCGGGTCGTCAGACGACGACAACAACAGCACCACCACTGGGCCTAACATCGTTGATGTGATCAACGAGATCAACGATGATCAGAACTTCAGCCTCCACCTGAGCCAAGACATTCCAATTAAAAACAACAGTAAGGACAATTTAAACAACACCGCCGACGTGACATCGTTGCCCTCGGAAGACGAAGACCCAACCAAATCGGCTAAGAGATTCAACGGAGATGAGGTGAACGAGATACGAATGGAGAGTTTTTTCGACACTCATGCAACTTACAACGAGTTGATCCAAAATGGATTCAGCGAAGACCAAAGTGAGATCATCCTGGACCTGATAACCACAGCTCTCAAACAGAAGTTGCAATGGTTGAACAACAAGTTTGTGCCCAAGATTGACCTTGAGAACGAGGAATATTTGTTCGATGGAGCACACAGCGAACTCTTGGTGGAAATTTCAAACAACCGTGAGGTATCGATCACAAACCTAACCAACTCTTCGATCATTCTAAAACGTGTGTTTAACTCTTTGCAAGATGAAACTTCGTCGAAGATTCAATTGAACGACAATTCGATCAAGATGAATTTGAACCAGTTCAAACATGAGAACAACTTGCATCAGAAACAGTTAAACCTGAAGAACCAGGATTTGAACAACAAGATCATCTCGGAACTGATGTCCGGATTGAGATCGGATATCGAATCCTTCAGATGGCAGTTGACCAGAGCAGGTATCATGGCGATCATCATGATGGGGATAGCCATCCTGGGTGGTTGGAACTTGACCAAGAAAGATCCAGCAAACGAACCTGCTGGTGGCGCTGGTGGTATCGGTGGTGCAGATTCTGATGAACCGGTACTATTACAGATCCACGAACCAAGCGATGAGGAGAGTCGAGATTACGAGGCGGATTGGGATGAGAACGTGCAAGTGTTGAATAAATACATCAACAAGAAATGAAAAAAAAAAAAAAAAAAAAAGAAAAATAATAATAATAAACAATTAAATTATTTATTCATTTATTTAATAATTAATAAACCTAATTACAATTTATGTTTTCTGGTACCTTTGATGATCTCTGCAAAGGCATCCTGAGGTCTGTTGGCAACCCAGTCGCTCAAACCAGACATACTCTCCTGCAAAACCTGTCCCTTGACACAGTTGTTAAAACTTTGACGGACTAGATTCTTGTTGGACAATACGGTATCACCGCTCAACCCAACTAACTCCTCGTTCAACGTCTTTGCTAAGAACTCGTTGAACAACACATCTTCACCCGGTTTAAACTCGTAAATTTGGTTGATGAATCCTAGTCTGTACAATTCGTGGCAACTCAAAGGTTTTGCAAACATGATGTGTTCCAAAGCCTTGCTGTAACCGATCCTCTGGGATAAACTGGAAGACACCCCACATTCGTTGGTAAGTCCGATGTTACTGAAGGGGAAACTCATGTACACTTGATCGTTCATCGCATACACCAAATCGCATAGAGTCACCAAAGATGCAGTCAATCCGACAACAGGACCGTTCAAGGCAACACATAGGATCTTTCTATGTGACGTGAACAAGTGAACTAGGTACATGTTCTTGGAAGTGATGTTCGATAAGTAGTAGTCTGCATCATTGGATTTCATCTTGGTGACGGTTTTGATGTTGGCACCGGAGGAGAAGAATTTTCCTGTTGATTGGATCAACGTTATCAAAGTGTCTGGGTGGTTGTCAGACTCGGTGATCAACTCCGACAAGCGGATAAATTGAGGGATCGTTAGCGAATTTAACGATTTCGGGTTGTTCAAGGTGATGACAAAGACTTTGCCCTTGATTTCGGAGACGATGGAGTTGTCCTGTGACATTATGATGGAGAGTGATAGTGGTAGTAATTAAATATAAAACATAACGGAAAGACAGTGAGAGAGACTTCGATATATATATAATATATATATATATATATACAAAGATGAAAGTGTGGGGAAACAGCAGGCGGCATGTGAAAAGTGAGCCCGTTACATAAGCAATTACATAACCTCGCTTGCAGTAGCCGCACGTGACGGCAAACTCGCCAGCACCTGCCCCGGTAGCCCTCCCCGGGCGCCTCGCTACCACCTTCTTTTCTCCGAGGCCCTGCTCCACAACCACCTGGTCTGTCCCTTGACATGTATATATATATATATACACCTGTTGAAAAGTTTTCTCCTTCTTCCTTTGTTTGCTCTGTTTTTCTCAACTTCTCTTTATTACATCGATTTATCACCACCCCATGTTGTCCACAAGATCTGCACAGTCTGCCCTCAGACAAGCCAAGCGCTTGTCCACCAGACCAGCCAAGTTGGTCATCGGTGCCAAATATTTAACCAATTCAAAATTCCAACTACAACAGTCAAGAGGTAACGCCCAATTAGCGTTCTTCAAACCTCCTAAACACATCACCAACGAACCGATCAAACCTTTCGGTAAAAACGACCAATTGGATTGGGACCTTTTGAAGAGCGAGATTTTCAACTTGACCGATAACGTGACACAGGTGCCATTGATCATCGGTGGTGAAAAGATCTACACCCCTGGAGACGTCTCCACACAAGTGAACCCATCCCATCATGCACAGGAACTTGCCACTTATTCTAACGCTTCTCCAGAACATGTCAAGAAAGCCATCGAATCTGCCACAAAGGCTAAGAAACAGTGGTTGAACATGTCGTTTGCCGACCGTGCTGCCATCTTTTTGAAGGCTTCCGATTTGATCTCTACCAAGTACAGATACAAGATGTTGGCAGCCACAATGTTGGGACAAGGTAAGAACGTTTACCAAGCCGAGATCGACTGTGTTTGTGAATTGATCGACTTCTTCAGATTCAACATCAAGTATGCACAGGAGTTGTACAGTACCCAACCTCCAGAATCCACACAAGGTGTTTGGAACAGAATCGAGTACAGACCTTTGGAAGGTTTCGTGTACGCGGTGACTCCTTTCAACTTCACTGCCATTGCAGGTAACTTGGTCGGTGCACCAGCTTTGATGGGTAACACCGTCGTTTGGAAACCTTCCCAATCGGCCATTTTATCTAATTACATCTTGATGGAAATTTTGGAAGAAGCCGGTTTGCCTAAAGGTGTCATCAACTTTGTCCCTGGTAACGCTGCCAAAGTGACCGAAGTTGTCTTGGAAGATCCAAGATTCAACGCTTTGCACTTCACAGGTTCCACTCAGGTGTTCAGCGACTTATGGAGCAAGATTGCACAGAACACCGCTGCTGGAAAGTACAAAGATTTCCCAAGGATCGTTGGTGAAACCGGTGGTAAGAACTTCCACTTGGTTGATAAATCAGCCAACGTACAACACGCAGCGTTGAGTACTTTGAGAGGTGCATTTGAATACCAAGGTCAGAAATGTTCTGCCACTTCAAGACTTTACGTCAACGAATCCATCTGGGAAGAATTCAAAACTATCTTGTCATCAAAAGTTGGTGAGATCGTGCCTACCAACACTTCATCCACAGATGGCTTGCATGGATTCATGGGTCCTGTCATCCACGAACCATCGTACAAGAAGTTGTCCTCAGCTTTGGATTCCATCCAATCAGACCCAGAGTTGTCCTTAGTCACAGGTGGCCGTCACTCAAACGAAGTTGGTTACTTTGTACAACCTACCGTCGTACAAACTGTCAACCCTAAGCATAGCTTCATGCAAAACGAATTTTTCGGTCCTTTATTGACAGTTTACGTTTACAAAGATACTCCAGAATCTTTAGAAAACGTGTTGGATTTGATCGACTCCACTACCAAGTACGGTTTGACCGGATCCGTTTTCGCCAATGACCGTAGCTTCTTAAGAAACGTTGAAGAGAAGTTGAGATACGCCGCTGGTAACTTCTACATCAACGACAAATCAACAGGTGCAGTCGTCGGACAACAGGCTTTTGGTGGTTCTAGAATGTCCGGTACAAACGACAAAGCAGGTGCTGCCTCTTTGATTTCCAGATTTGTCTCTCCTAGATCCATCAAGGAAAACTTTCTGGAATTATCCGGCGATTACAAGTACCCAAGCAACCACTTTTAATATATAATCTTTTTTATAATTTCCCATAAAATGATCGTGTCCTCCCACTCTGTGTATATTCGTTTTAATAAAAAAAAATAATTTATTGTTCAGAAAAGAAAGAGGTATAATGCTTCTATAGTAAGAATGAATCACGCATGCATATATGTATATCGCAACACTCATTAAAAAAGAAAAAAAAAATCACATGAATCAAAAAATATAAAAGATGAAGATAAAAAAAAAATCCCTAAACCAGAAAACAAAATAAATTATGTTGGTAAAAACAAGACCAAACAAATGAAATAAATATAACCTATAATTTAAAAATTATAAACGGGAAGAAAAGCACACAAACAGTGGTGGGGCATTATTATATCATGAAAAATTCTTAGCACACAGCAATCCTCAATTTGAATAGAACACAAATTCTCATAACGTTGGAGGTATAATTTAACAAAAAATGAAATTTGAAAACAGGTAAAACGAAAAATTCATAAACGTAAACTGGCAAACATCAAATCAATAAGCATAACGGGAATGAAAAAAATAGAAAAAAATCAAAAAGAAAAGAGAAGAGAAGTAAAATATTAAACTTGAAAAGAACGGGGTAATTATAAGTGATCTTCTCTGTTCTTTTTTATTTTTCGTCTTTTCAGAAACCTGTATAGTGATGATTATAATTGTAGAATCCGTCCGTTCGACTTTAGCTATTTCTTCTTTCCCATCAGTTTTCCAAAAAATCCGCTTTTCTTGGTGTCATCGGCCGAGGAAGCACTTCTAGTAATTGATGAAGCTGTTGGAGGTGAGAGAATCTTGGATTTTGGCAACGAACTTGAAACTGCAGATATCGAACGAGTCTTGGTGGCAGTTGGCATCGTGTATTCAACGCTATCATCTATGCTTGGTAACCTTTTAGAGGATACGGACCCAGTTGCACTCCCGCTTCCAACACTACCCTTTTGAATCGACATACGACGGTTATACTGATCCATGATCGAGTTTGAATTAGTATTTGGGGAACTTGACGGCAGCATCATTCCTGGGATACCTGTGGACCCGTTTGATTTTGCTTTGTAGGAATCTAGAGAAGGTAAACCTGCAGACATCGAACTAAACCCTCCTGGCTTAGTGAACGGTGAAGGAGATTTACCAAACGCATTGGTATTAGAGGCAGGTAAAGGTAAATCATCCAAAAGTGACTTAACTTTCACAATCTTCTTCGATGCAGCCAACTCGTTAGCCATCGTGTTACCTTGATCCTGGATCAACGGCAAATCGTTCAACTTTTCAAATAAAGTAGAGTATGAAGTTTCGTTGGTTCTTAGCTTAGCAAATGAGCTCATGGAATCTAGAGAGGTTGTAGACGATGACGTGTTGCTTGAATACAAAGTTGATGCAACAGATGGTTTCTTAAGGGAGGTTTCATGCTCAATTGGGATGGGTTCCGATTTGGCATGCTGTGGTTGGTGTGTATCAGCATGCTCTACAGAGATAATTGGAGTTGTAAACGGTAGCTTGAAAGTGACTCCACCTGGTGAGTCCATAATAGGCTTAGCTTTAGATTCCAACTCCAACTTACCATTTTCATGCTCCTCACTGGAATAGTTTGCATTGACGTAAACGATAGGAATGAATGCCTTTCTAGACAATATAGAGCTTGATCTTCTCTGTTTAAAATCAGATCCAACCAAAATCATTGTTGGATTGTATAAATTCATCAAATCATCTAAGTAGTTATTGTTTCTAAACAACTCAAAAGTTATCTGAATCTTCAAGCTGGGGTTCTGTTTCCAAAGTCTCATCAACAAAACGTCGGTGTACTGAGTCAAGAAATCATCAAAATCAACTTCATCGTTGATGGAACAACAAATCACAACGTTATCACCGTTCTTGCTCTGTTTATCCAAATAGTAATCGATCGAACCTAGAGAACACATCTTATTTTGTAACAAAATGAAGTAGTACTTGTTGTTGTTCATTTGGGGATCAAATTTCTCGTGTTTAAAACTCAGGCAGACAGAATTATTTCTCATTATAGGTTTTGTTGGATAGCCTGTTTTATTCTTAGCATTCTGTGTGATTTTCTTCAACAACTTAGAAGAAGATTGGGAGATTGGTAAGGTTGAAAACTCGTTCTCGAATCTGAACTGATCGACATCGACAGCTTTAGTAGCAAACTGGGAATCTAGTTGCAATATTTCTTCGTCTGTCATTTCCACCAAAGATTTCTTTCTATTTCTGAAATTTGAAGGCACTCCAAGTCCTGAACTACCAAAGTTCCCGTTCTGTGTCGTATCCGAGATGGGGCTGAGCTCATCTTTGTTCTTCAAGATTGGTTTGAGGTGCAAATTCTGGTGGTTTTTGGAAGGCAATGATCTGGGCTGGGAGGATATCGAATTGGTGTTGGAATAAGATTTGTACAAAGGTAACGAGTCTGGTTCATCAACGTTAAGAATGAAGGAAGGGTTGAAGTTGTCGAAGGATACCCTTTTCAGAAAATGGTTGATGGAGGTGCCCATTGTGTGGGGAAGAATGGAGGCTGCGAATACTTAGGGGGAGGAAAAACGAAGGATCAAGAAAGGGGATATCAAAAGGAGATTAGAGAAGGAAAACTAAATGGCATCTAAAACGGACAACAAGAAGAAGAGAAGGAGACAAAAGAGACAAAGGAAACACAAATCAGGCCAAACAGCAAATTGGTGATGAGCAGCAAGTATCCCTTTCTCTTGGTGGGTTTGTCCTCCTGACTGCCCTCCCAGTTCTCCCTCCACCCACCACCAGCTGTGCACAGTGCATGTATGATGTATCTCCCGATCACTAATGGCTGCGGCGGGCGGCTCTTTCCAGGGGGGGCGTCGTTTCAACTTTCAGCCCCCCACCGCGCCCAGCCTCAAGTCCTACTCCTGGGGCACGGGGGGTTCAGAAATTCAGAGCTGCACGCCAGCACTGGCAGCACATGGCGCTGGAGTCTAAGTCCTGAGACTGAGAGTCTTGACTATTAGTATATATATATACATGTTTACTATTGACTCTTGAGGAAGCGCAGAAAGGGGGTGGCAGAGCGCCCATGTGCAGTAGTGATATCGGTGTGTCGGTCTGTGCTTACCTAATAGAGTAAGTGGGGTGTCAAGTTTCAGGTGTCCAGAGTCTAGTAGGCGGCCCTCAGGGTAAACTCTGACAGACGTGGACGTTGGACCCCTAATTGATAAATATGCGCGTGTCTCGTTATCGGTTATGTCAGACATGTATATTATATATATATATATGAATTGGTTTGAATTTTTAATATATATCAATTTGTTAGAAGTGTCCACTGTCCAGTATGTCGATCTAGTCTCTGCATACAGCTTGATTCAAGAATTTGTAGCCTGCGCTGGTTGCAACTCGGAACTTTCAAAGTCTGCAAGCCTCCGCTGCCTGTGTGGTTCTGATGAGAACTTTATAATTTACAATTTACAGCTGACAACTGTGTGGCTGCTCCGACGAGGCGCGGCCTATTATTGGCTGTATTCTGCCTGGCTCAACAGCAGATGACGTTCTCATCTCTCTCGCCGTGCTTCTTTTCCCCACACACGGTATCCGTGTAGAAATGCTTATATCGCTTTGGAAACTGGAGGATCATCTCAGCTCTATATATAAGCTTGTTATCCTTTCGTTTAGTTTCTATAAGCTAGTAATTTAGATATTTTACACTCATGTTGATCTAGAAGTTTCCCTCCCATCGTCGCAGATTCTATATAGATTGCAAGTTTTTTTTTACAAGTTGCAATTATTATCGCTATTATCGACACGCATGCCCACCTCGCTTATCTTATCTGACTGCCTCACTGCCAACAAGCCTTGTGAGTTTTTCTTTAGGGCTGAGACCTTGATTTCTTTATAGTATATCATTCCCATGGATTATACAAATGTATTAAGTCCTTATTGTACATCTGTGATCTTTTTTCTTTTTGCCTAGCCAAAAATTGTGCTTGGATCGCCTTTAGAACAGGCCATGAAATTGCAACTGGTGTGCCACAGAAGCATCGATGACCTCGCTCACCACAGAGGCTCAGGCAGCCAGGCTCTCCAACAACGAGGCGGTGGCACAAGCAGCGGCTGCGGATTCCTTCCATGGCAGCCCGGAGAATTTTTCCTCCTCCCTGCCCAGACCCCCAATTCGTATAGCTCCACCCCCTGCGGGTCTGCTTGGTGTGCTCAATTTATAATACAAATTAATTGATGTTTATCTTGCAGCCTACCTCAATCACATTGATCGATAGGATCGATCGATCGATATATCTTATTAATCACAGATCTGTTCTATATATATTATATATATATATATATATATAATATTGATCCATCGATAACTCGATCTATATTTTAGTTGATGTTCTTTTATGTTCACATGATTTGTGTGGATTGCTCTAAGCCCTTACACACATAGAAAACACCAAGAAAACCAACTAAGTAGTAACATCAACGTGAGCACCACTATTAACTAACCACCACAAAATATTATTATCGCAACATACGGCACACTCTCATTTCACGTGGTGGCAACGGTATATATATAGATAATATATATATATAATATATTATATATAATTTGTGCTTACGGCACCACAAAGTTCAAACTATATATAGCCAACTTTGAGTGAGTCTGACATCTGCGCTGGATCATGGCACGTATATGTAAATTATACGCTCTCATTTTTTGACAGCAGCGGCGGTACGGAGAAATGGTCCACGGGAGAATTAAAGGGTCCTCCACCCGGGCGCCTGCGGCTGTTCTGCTCTGCCAACTTTAATTCTCCTCCTTAATGCTTATGTCAGCGGTCCGCGGTTGCAAATTTATTTTGGAAGTTTGGAACTTCACGCAGGCTTTGGTGGAAAGAGGAGCACACACTCGGCTCTATGATGTAATGGAGTAATGGATATATTTTAGATACTTCCTTCGATGAGATATCCTACAGCTATAATATACAATCAGATATGTATGCTCTATATTCTAGATTTGGCATTCCATGCACTAGAATTTTATATTCTCATCGACTGTACTAAACTTAAATATATATATGACCTCAAAAAGCTGTTACCGTGTATTCTAAACTATATAAATGCAAGGCATATATCCTGTCCAAAGAACACAAATCTAGTTATATCAAACGATGGCCGTCAAAAAAACTTAAAGTAATACAAAAAAAAGAGAAAAATGTATAAAGGCGAGGGACCATGTGGCATGAGTCGTGTGGTGTCAGAACGGTACGTTGCCTATATGTCAAACTATCCATACATATTAACGTTTGTCGTTCAACGGTCAACTTCTTTTTTATAAATTCTCCTTCAGTTATCAGTCTTAGGGGAATACTTTGGTTTTGTTGAGCCTATGGTGCTTAACGATCTATACACTAAAATCACAATGAAAAATTCAAATGAAAGAAGGCTCTTGTGATTAACCTAGCTCCACCAGCTCCTTTCAATGGTGTTTGTTACTACGTGCAAAATTACTGACATGCCATAACGGTAACTAAAATGCAAGTCGATGCTTAGAATTCACCTTCCATGTCATTTTAAATCAAGCATGTACCCTCCTGATTTTTGTTGAGATACTTCTTGACTTTCTGAACCCTTTTACGATGTATGGTTCTTCTCTGTGTAGAAGGTAAGCCAATAACTCCTTAGATCGAAAAACAGATATTTAACTCCAACTTGCAAATATATCCTAAAGTTATTTAAGTTAGAAATTCCATTTTATATATACTGTAACAAAAACAAAACAAAAGAAAATTTAACTAACTATGTTAAAAGGGGGTTACATAACTTCTATATTTCTTCTTTCTTCATTTAAACCTAGTTGGAAATCTCACCTTTTGCAACAACGTCACCTGATCTAGCTGTAACTTGTAATTTGCCATCTTTAGTAATGTTCACGATGATTTCCACCTTGTTACCTTTACCAACACCTCTCACTGCCAATTGGGCCAACAATTCACCTGGAACATATACAACCTCCTTAACAACCTCTGGTTCTTCGTCTTCTTCATCCGAGAATTGTTCGTCATCGGAAAACTTTTCGGCCTCAACAACGGTTTCTTTAACGGTTCTTTCACCTTCAAACAATTCAACAAACACATCGTCAGCACCAGCTTCCAAAGACACGGATTTTCTGATTGGGTATGCGGTTTCTCTAGAGATGATCTGCACAAAGTTTCCTTCAGCGTCTTTAATACCGATACTCTTGGCAACGTGTTGGGTGTTCAAAACGATCGGTTGTAAAGATTCTTCGATTTCTTCCACATCGAACGATTCCACCATAGAAGCTTGTAAAGAAGCACCTCTACAGATCAATTCGTTTGGATTTGGAAGTTTGGAATCCAAAGAAGGAGCACAGACAACTGTTGATTCAGGGAAGATGAATTGGATGTTGGATGCCAATTTTGGAATGTTGGAGGAACCACCAACCAACAACACTTCGTCAATGTCCAAAGTTTCCAAACCAGCTTTTGTCACCACAGATTCAACGAAAGCTGTCAGTTGTGAAAACACTTGTCTACCAACCAATTCAAATCTCAATCTGTTGATAGTGGAATGGAAATCGTAACCATCAGCTAGAGAATCGATGGAGATGGTGGAAGTTTGCACGTTGGACAAAGTCTTCTTTGTGACGATACATGCAGCTTTCAATTTAGCTAGAGATTTAGCGTTCTTTCTTGGATCACTCTTGAACTTCTTTTCGAATTCTTTGGCAAAGAATTCAACTAGACAGTCGTCCAACTTGGCACCGCCTAGTTCGTAATCATGAGCAGTGGCCAAGATGGTCAAGATACCACCTCTCACTGCAATCACAGCGGCATCGGATCTGATACCACCAAAATCGGCAACAACAAAGATCTTGTCCTCGTTCAAGGCATCCTTGGCGACTAAGTGTGATAACAAACTGGCAGATGGTTCCTTGATCAATTGTTTGACTTGTAATCCGGCCTCTTTACTGATCTCAACCAAAGATTTCTGTTGTTCAACGGTGAAGTTGGTTGGCACGGAGATGACACAGCCTTCGATTTCAGAACCGATGTAGTCTTCAGCAGCCAACTTGATTTGTTTTAAATGTCTCTTGACGACTTCATCGATAGAGATGACTTCACCATTAACTTCATAGCTAACTTTACCATCGGCACCTTTGATAGGATGGCTCGAAGATTGTGAGTATGTTGGGTCGATCTTTTCAAATTCTAAACCAATAAAATCTCTGAAGTTCACAACGGTGGATTTAGGGTTTCTCACCAATTGAGCTAAAGCTTGTTCACCGTGGTATTCATCTTCACCAACGTAAGATAGAGCAGATGGGATGAATCTGTCACCATCCGGGTTGGCAATCACTTCTAATTTACCTTCCTTGGTGACGGCAGCAATTGAAGATGTGGAGTTACCAAACGCAATACCAATAGTAGCCATTTTCTTTTTATTATGTGTATATGTATATATTAAATACTGTTGTCTAGTGATCCGGATACCAAAACGCAAGAGAATCTCTTCACTACCCAATAATGCACTCTAATCTTAATTTTTCCTGCGCTGTTTTGCCATGAAATCGCTCTATTAAACCTTCAAAAAATTTTTCACCCAAAATTTAATCTTTTTTTTTATTTATCTGTTACTAACGGCTTATGTAATTGATTCTGCTGCCATCCTGATTCCTTTATAAGTTATAACTTGTAATCGTAGATCTAACCAAATGGAGCTGGTGGAGTGTGTATATCTTTGCTCGGCAATACAAAGAGAGAGAAAGAAAGAAAAAGTCGGGTGTGTGTAATATTATAAATATATATTAATAATTATCCTAAAATATGTTTAGTTTATAGTGGGAACATGAAAAAATGAATCCCTAAGAGGATGGAAAACAACGCAATGACAATCCTTAGGTCCAAACTATTACCAGGACCTGAATTATGGTTACCTTCGTTTTGAAGTGTTCCGTTAAACCTTGTACGGTTAGGTAGCTGAGAAAATGTTGAGAAACGAATTGTGAAATTGTATTTCAAGTTTGAGTGTGTGGCCACGTTTCTGTGTGCAGTAATGGAACTGGTTGGCTTAGCGTTGCCATTAGTTAGTGATGCACCTGTAATGGTGGTGAAATTGACTAGTTGTTGAGTAGGTTCTATATCAACCACCTCTGTTGCTTCAACATAGTCACGACGTGCTAAATTTCCGACGCTTGGACATTCGGCACCCAACCTTGACAAAATGGAACAGAATCTGGACGTGAATTCATTAAAGAGTGTTACTGTCGTTGTAGTGATACCAGTAGCGACCGTACTGACAACAGTGGTGGTGGTTCTGATTGTTGTTGGACTTGTCGTAGTTATTGTTGAAATACCGGTGGTGGAAAATGTGGTTGTCTGGGAAGTGGTAGTAGTTGTAGTGGAGATTGAAGACACTGTTTTGGTTTTCGTTGTTGTCTCAGTTTCCGTTTCCGTAATAGATTCAGTCTCAGTATCGTATTCTGTAATTGTCTTCTTAGCAATTGTAGTGGTACCAATGGAGACTTCGAGTAATGTTTCGGTTAATTCGACAACATCGATACACGTTTTTGTAGTCGTATCGTATTCAGTATCAGTCACGTACTGGTACTCGGTTGTAGTTAATATTTCCCATTTCTTTTTGGTTCTAACAGTTATCTCGGTAGTTGGAATCTTAGTCACTTTAAAGACAGTCGTTGTATCAACTTCGGTTTCCGTTGATGTGAGAATCTCTGTTTCTGTCTCATGCTTTGTTCTTTTTTTAACCGTAGTTGTGGTAATTAACTCGATCTCAGTAGTAGTGGTTACACTGGTCGAAGGTTCTGGTTTTTTGTCATCACAATCCTCTTCATCCTCCTCATACTCATACTCTTCACCACCGTCGGGTACCACTTTGTTCACTTTAGAACCCAGTTTCTTGTTCTTTTTGTCTGCTGAAGGACCAACACTTTGTAACTTCTTTTTTTCAACGCTGGGTGTCAAAAATTTTTTGGTAGCTTCAGAAGTTTTTGCAGGTTTCTTGCCCTTGTCTTTACTAGTATTATCTTTAACTGGAAGTTTACTTTTATCCACTTTGCTCTTGCTCTGTCCCTTATTTTTTTTGTTGTTTGGTTGTTTTTTCTTTAAATCAGTGTTCTTCTTCTTTTCTTTTGGGATTTTTTGTAAATCCTCGGTCTTTGTAGGATTCATTTTAGAGGTATTGTTCTTCTTCTTATCTTTAACGTCCTTTTGCTTGTTGGCTTTATGATTGTTATCTTTAACTTTACTTTCAACATTTGACAACTTCTCCTTTCTTTTAACATCTAGAACTTCAACTTTTTGCAATTTCTCTTTTTGAATGTTTTGGAGTGGCTCTTTCTTCTCAGCTTCTTCCTCTTTATTCTTCAATATTTCGAGAATAGCTTTCTCTTTTCTCTTATAAACGTCATCGAAGTTGGTACTGTTGATAAAGTTGAATTTAGTTGTTGGATTGATAGTCTTGTGTTTCGACTTCCCGTTTTTAAATTCAAAAATCTCCCTTTTCTGTTTAACCTCTTGTCCGGAAATCTCTAACGCCAACTGTGTGACTGGTATGCTATGCTCCTTAAAGAAATTCGACATGTCTTGCTTAGTTCCTTCCAACAAGATCAACAACACGTAATTCAATAGATCTTGAATGTCCAAAAATTCCCCAAAACAATACCTTGTGTCACTAGTCTCACTAACACAACACATCTCCTCTTGCAACAGGAATGAAACAAAGTAATACAAAGGATTCTCCCTCCGTAACATGGGTCCACAAGTTTGGAAAACCGCCGTGTTGAACTCACAGTGGCATAGTGCGGATGCAGTGTCGAAGGATTCGTTGAAACAAGAACTGTTTGCTTGCAAAAGAGACAAGTTGCTGTTTACCTTTTTTGAACACTCGTAGAAAGGAATCCCAAAATGGACAGGGTTGTAAACTGACGATAAGTTGTCTTGATCTTTGATCAATTCGTCGTGGTTGTCGTAACGAGACGAGCATTTAATTGTAACGGCATTCAGTATCGCCCAAATGCAGAAAGCGAAAGCAGTTTTAAACATCCTTCCTGTGTTTTTAAATCAAGCAAAGTATTAAAATTTAAAAAAAAAAAAGCTTCAAGCGATCGAGTATATTCAAGCGAATAAAAATGAAAAAAAAAGTATTAGTAAACAACCTAATCAAACGCTAGTAAAAAGATTTATAAAAATACAAACGGCCTACAAAAGAAGCAGGGGCTTCTAGTAATAACCAGTGCCGCAAGATACAATTTTAAAAAAAAAGCCCAAATTAACAGGGGGAAAAAAGGGGGAGCCGAGAGAAAAAGGCAAGCGCCAAACTTTATAAACCGACGCGTCGATAGATTTGCTTTATTACCATCAACCTCCAAATTCACAGCCTACTTCTTCTCTCTTTGTTTGGCATTCTCCCTCTGTTGCCTTCTCTTCTTCTTAGCTTCAAATTCGTGCCATTCACCCTCAATACCGTTCAGGAAAGTCAATTTTTGTTCCAAGGGGAACTCCTGGAAGTACGCATGTTGCAAAGCATCACTTGAACTGATTCTCTTTGCAGGGTTCATCTGCAACAACGACTGTGCCAATTCAAAGCAATTTGGTGACATCAGACCACCGAATCTCTCTTTGAAGATCGTAACTGTGCGGAAACTTGGACGTAGCATTTCAAACCAAGGTAGTTTATCCGCATCCGGCCAATCCTCTATAGTGATGGTACCCATCACGTCGTACACTTTCCAGAGTTGATCAATCTCGTCAACACCTTGAAACACCGCTTGCCTGGTGAACAACTCCAACAGTAGGCATCCGATCCCCCAGATATCAACAGCTTTCCCGTAATCTGTAGAACCCAATAAGATCTCAGGAGGTCTGTACCATAGCGTAATGACTCTGTTTGTATAATTTGGCGATTGGACACGCTCGTCGATGTTCTTCATTTTTCTAGCCAATCCGAAATCGGTGATCTTAACGACACCTTCGTTATTTAGTAAGATGTTGGAACCTTTGATGTCTCTGTGTATGATCTGTTTCTTGTGCAAGTAATCGATTCCACTCAATAATTGTCTGATAATGTTCTTCTTTTCAGCATCGGTAATGATGATGTGGGTCTGTTGTAGTATTCCTGAAAGGTCGTGATCCATATAAGGGAACACCATGAAAACCGCATTTTTCTCCACCATCATCTCACTCAACCCAACAATATTGGGATGCTGGAAAGATTGTAGTAATCCTATCTCACGGTTTGCAGTTATTGGGAAACCTTCCCTTTCGATTTCCAACCTCAACCGTTTCAAAGCAACTAGTTCGCCAGTTATTGTGTTTTTAGCTTTATAAACTTTACCGTAGGTTCCTTCACCCACCTGTTGCATTCTTTCATGTATGGATCCATTGACTTGAACGGCCTTCATGAATACAAACTTGGATTTGTTGCGCAAAGGAGTCTTTTTAACATCTTTAACTTGTGTTTGTGTCTCTGTTGGTTTGCTTGTATTCGGTGAATCCTTGTTTTGATTCCTCTTTTGATGTAGAATTTCCAATAAATCTTCCTCTTCTTCTTCAGCATCTTTGCCATTACCTTCAGACTTTTTGAGTCCGTTGTTTTTCTCCCGATCTCGGAAAGATGATTCTTGTTCAGTAGGTCTTCTTCTATAACTAGTGCCTCCTCTCGGTCCCGTTGGCAATCGTTTATTCGGCGTACTGTTTTTGCTCTCGTTGAAATCTGGTTTGTAAGAGGACGCTTTTGGTTCAGAAGAAGGTGGTGGTGATCTGTTGTTGCTACCGTGTTCCTCGTAATAAGAATGCTCTGACCTTTGTCTCTTGCTACTTCTGTAATCGTAATAGTCATTATCGTTGTCGTCGTAATAATATCTGTTATCGTTGTAATATCCACCGGGTCTTGATCGTCCCGTGGTGTTTATTGTACTGCTGGTGTTTCCGGTAGTCCTGTTGTTGGTGTTGGTGGTACTTCCGCCACCAGCACCACCACGTCTAGGTCTCGGTTTGTAACTCCCGCCTCTCTGTTCGTTTACAAAATAGGAAGAATAACCTCGTTCTCCAACATTGAATCTTTCAGATCTTCTGTCCATATTCGTTAAAGAAATTGGAATTCTATACTTCAGGGGATAGATTGGACTGTATAGTTCCAGAAAAACGGTTGAAAATCAATAGATAATTCCCCATAAGACCGCCCATCAGAGTCCCTAAAGTTAAAGAGCCATAAAGCTACCCTAAGATTTTTTTTTTTTCAAAGTAGAAGTCTGATGGGTGGCTGGGTGGCTGGTGGACGCGTTTCCTGGCTGGCTGGTGGATTATGTGGCTGATTCACAAATCGGCGATTGTACTTGTGATGTCAATTCTTATGTCAGCGCAGTTGGGCGAGCGGCGAACGATGATTGATGAATCTCGGGAGTCGGCAGGTGGAGAATCGGGGTGAGAGATTCTAGAATCCACAAGGATGTTTATTGGCTATGACGTGCCATCTGTGGGCGTGGGGCGCTCAAACATGTGGATGCATGTTTAACACGTATATATATATATAAGGGTTGTATTTCGGTAATGCCCCAATAGGGTCTCCCGGTTAAATATATCCCAAAAGCAGGGATATTTGTAAACAAAATGTGAATTAGATCTCATCCAAAATTTTCCTGCCAGAGATCAAATTCTCAGACTAAGAGATGATGACAAGAGGAACTATAGAAGGATTCTCGAATCGTATACTTCTGCTGCCCGCAACAGTTTGCTCAAGAAAAATTTTACTTTTGTTCTTTTCTTCAAAAAAGGACAAGACAAGTAGCAGCGGCTTGACATCGGACAATTTTACTGATCCCCATGGTTATCATGTGTATACACCTGGACAATAGCTGGGATGGGAAAGAACAGTTAAGCATATAACGTATATATATATATATATATATATTATATATATATTAGAAAAGCTACATGATACCCAGCAAGTTCACTTCCGCGTCATGATTGGCAGTAACTTTAATTAGGTTGGAACAAAACTGAGCATAAATGACAACTTTGGTAAACAGGCATGGAATTCATTTTTGGCTTTATAACTTCCAATTTTTAACCTGGCTCCGAACTCTTACCGGATTTGTGTCATGTTCCGTGTTCTACAACGGTTTCCTACAAACAAATACCCGGAAACTAAATATATATATATATATATAAACCCGAACCGAAAAAAAGAAAGAAAGGTAAAGAGAGATTCACAACAGCGGGTAAGGTGATTATAGCTATATATATATATTATATATATATATATATTATATAATATAAACTTCCATTAAGTTGTCTGCGTAGTTTGTTGTGGGATACCGGAGGGTTAGAGTAGAAATACGACGGGATTGACTTTTCTCGGAACCACCATAGTTGTTTGTCGGCCAGGTGGCATTAGAATTGCCAAAGAGCAATTGAAATTAAGAAATTAAGAAAGATCGAGATAGAGGCCAGACAGACCAACAAAAGGAAAACACCTCAGGTGATGTCTCGCATTGGGGAAAAAAGCCCCCATACAAAAAGGACCTAGCGCAAGAACAGTACAAGATTATAGTTTTTGGGAGGATCGAAAACAACCAATACAATGTACACCTCTTACTTTTATTTGATATCCATGATTAGAGTATGTATATTATATAGTTGTGGTGGTACAGCCTAAAGAGAGCAAATCTGTTAGATACTATAGAGATCTCACCAGGCACGCACGTAGATAAAAAAAAACGTCAAGACATAACCATGTCATGCATACCCAACCCGTCAATCGACAAATAAAAAGTCTCGGGACAGTCGTTAGAAAGTATCTTCAAGTTGGAAGTATAGGCTGCAAACCTTCAGCCGTGTCACAGAGCCCAGGCAAAGGCATGATTGATGTACATGTATATCTCGATTTAAAATCAACCACCCGATCGATTAAATTTTAAAGCGCACACGGCTGTGTTCCGTGTCCCCATTTTGTTTTCCGTGTGAGTACATATGACATGGTGGTGCTACCGATGCATATCTCATATCTTATATCTCGATCTATAACAATTCTTCTATCCTCAAAAACTGTATATTGGTTAAGAGTTAAGATTTGAGAACGATAAGCCATTAACAAGTGAACCAAATATCGCAAGGCTACACAAACGTTTACCAAAGGGGTCTAGTTCGAGTAGAAGCACAAATGGTAATATCAGCATACGAGTTGTTAAAGGGGAACGGCAAGTACAAAAGAGAATAGTTAATCATCAAATCGTTAATCACACAAGTCATAAAACACTTTATAGTTGGACAAAAATCATAACAGAGCTGAATAAATCAATCGATAAATAAATAAATAAAACAAATAAAAATAAATAAAGCGGTATAACAATAAAAGCAGGAACAAAAGATATATAATAATAGTAGGAGGAAGAAGAAAGAGTAGGGGAATAGTATGAAGTAAAGGGGTAACTAAGTGTCCGTTCTAGCGAGTAAGAAAAGTTTCGTCAAGTAACATTAGGTGATAACAAAAAAGTTAAGAAGGAACACAAAAAAACGTGAAGAAAAATAATAAGAAAACCGTCGTAAAATATGGAAAGGTTAACCAAAAACACCCAAATCCCATCGCTAAACCATGCTTGCAAATTCATCTTTGATCAAACGAGGAGAAGTCACTTCATCCTTGATGATCCCGTCAATCAGGCTAGAATTTGATTTGGTTCTGGACAGATTGGCACCACCGTTATTCGACGAGACAGAAGCTGTTCTATAAGGGTGAGGATGGTGACTGTAAGAATGGTGTCCTCCATGGATTGAAGAGTGCGATCCGTGCAACTTCTTGGCCATACCAACCTTCGTCTCTTGGCTGTGCATCGATCCCGATCTATGCAAATTAGATGGGGGTTCAACAGCATTCAAGAATTCCGAGTAAGAATCACCTCCACCGTTGTTGTTCTGTTGTTCAGGGAATAGCAAACTCGAAGTCGAATACTGCTGGGTTGAATGTCCCGAACCGCTGTTGTGACCAGCACCCATGACAAACGATTGAATACCGTTTTGGAAATTGGAGTCGTTGATGGGTGGAGAGGCACCCAGGATCGAAATTGGCGAGTTCAAATTCGTGTTTGAAGAATAAGCGGAGTTGTTGGTGTTGCTTTTCATGCCAAGGTCAAAATCAGACATCGATAGAAATCCAAACGATGGAGAAGATGATGACACGTTGTTGGTATTGATGTTGAGGGGGTTACTCAGCTCATCCTTCTTCAATTTGTTGAATTGGTTCAGTTGCTGCTGCTGCTGCTGTTGTTGTTGTTGCTGACGTTGCTGTTGCTGCTGCTGTTGGAAGCTGTTGATGTAGCAACCGTTCATGGCAGCAGTAGCAATCTGTGCACCGGACTGGAATGGACCGAGATCAACCAACGAATTCAATCCAAGGCCGGAAGGGTCTTCAATGTCGGCGGCATCCTCCTTGAATTGCTTGGTATCCACAATCAAGGAGTTTTGGAATCCTGTCACAACTGGGCTCAGTGGGCTGAACAAGTCGTCATCCTTGTCTTCTTCCTTAATATCGTCCAAGATAGCCTGTTGGGAATCCACCGATTGGCGTTGTTGCAGCTGTGGAACCTGTTGTTCTTGTTGATGAAGCTGCTGTGCCTGCTGTTGTGGTAGTGCCTGAGGTGGTGGAATTTGTGATATCTTGGATGATAAGCTGTGGTTTGACGACTGCATACCAAACAATGAATCAATGGTTGTTTCATTAGTTGCAATATTTTGTAAAGGGGAGAACTGTTCGTCGGACTTAGGGGTTAGTGACTCGGGAGAGGAGAGAATCACATTGTAGTCTGTAGACAACGTTGGCTTTTCTCTTCTGTATCTAATGCGTCTCTTCTGTTTTAAAGCGGATGCTGATGGACTACGAAAGGACGTTGCAACGTCGGCAGAGGAGGCCATCAATTTAGACTCGGTAGACGATGAAGAGGTATGTTCATTCTGGGAGGACAAGTTGTCGGGAGCGGGAGCACCGCTTAATTGGGTAGGCTCGACCTGCTGGCTATGGTCATGATGATGGTGACTTTCGTCAACGTAATTCGTCTCAGACAAGTCATGATCGTCATGGCAATCGAAATCCTCACCATTCTTACCTAGCAACAAAGAAATTGCCTGATTGATGGATATTGGGGTAGAATCATCCGATTGGTCATTGTATTTCAAGTTGATGACAAATTGTTCCAATTCCGATTTTTGTTCCAACTTGACAATTTCACACAACTTGATCAAAGATTTGTTAACCAAAGACAATCTTTTCTCGATCAACTCAACATATTCATAGGAGTAAACCTTATCTTTGGACTTCTTTCTCTCGGTGTAGATACAAATCTTGTTGTCAGCTTGACATTTCTCACATGGCTGTTTCCCGGAGCACTTAGTCTTTTTGAGTCGGCAGGAGTCGCACGCTTTTCCAACCCTTTTTTTCTTCTGGTGCTGCTGTTGTTGGTGGTGTGTAGATCTTGGGTGGTAATCGTTATGTTCCGGAGAAGCGTTGAAAGGAGAACTAGTGTTGGAAGATGTAGGCATTATTGGACGGAGTATCTATAAGTAAAGATGGCCGAGGTGGGGAGAGTTCCGTGGTACAATGTGAGAAGAGAGAAAAAAAAAGAAGGGGTAAAAAAATAACGAGAACCGAGGTGCGGGCCGAGGTTCTGAGAAAGTTATAGCTCTTGTTGTAAGAGAAGTGAGGATGGAATTAAAGTGGATGTGCAAAACAATCAAAGAACAACTCCAAAAATTGAAAGTTGGAATTGGAAAATGATGTGGGGCGGAAAGGGTAGATTGAAGTGGAAAGGAGATTAAGAGGTGGACCGACTAGCAAAAGAGAAGAAAAAAAAGCACAACGGTCGATATATATATATATATATAATATATACATATAAGGCTGGCTGGATAGATGAATGAAGAGACGGGATGGGAATTACAACAGTACGTCGTGCGGTGCGTGCGTCTGCTAACACCGAAAGGATAAAAAACCATGCGAAGAAGTAGCACGCCGCGCAGACGTCTGTGGTCTGGCTGGCTGGCTGACTCACTAAGTCGCCCGCTCGGCTCGGGAACTCGTGCACACGCGTGCCGAGCTGTTTGTCAGAAAATTAATTCTAATATTTCATACATCGATGGATGGATCCATCCATATTGGCGCTCGCTCGACTATCTATCTATATATATATATATATATATATATATACAGCAGCTATAATACATATAATTATAGGCTTATACCAATATATATATATATATTATATAATATATATATGCCTACCTTGCGGCGTGCTTTGTGGGCGCTGTGGATTTGCATGTGTCCCTCAAAACTGCCGTTTCCCTGTTTTACACGGCCTATATATGTATTTAATATGTGGGTTTGTGTTATAAGTATTATATATATTATAAGTATATATATGAGCTAGTATATTATATATATATATATATATATAACAATATGCATTTATATATCTATAGTTTCTAAGTCCAATTGCCCACTAGGGGGCTTCGTGATCAGGGGTCGTGCCTGGTGGAGGAAGCCTGGGACTATGAGTATGGGCCTGCCGCCATCTCAAGATCGACTGAGCGGCACTGAGAGAGACTCGGGAGAGGAACACAGTTAAATGGCGCAGCGGCAGGTCCCGCCCCACAAGTTACAACTGGACATGACATGACATGGCGCCGAATCAGCTTAATTTCTGGCCAGCTGATGCTCTCAGCTTGAATCTGGCTCTGACCGTTTTTTTCCTTGTTTGTCCGCCCTTTTTGTTCGGTGACGTTTTCTCCTTTCTTTTTTCTACCTCTTCCAGCCTATTCTTTTGCAATCATTCGTCATGATGACAGTGTTTTGGATAGCTTGATGAATCAGGTGTATATTCGATAGACATATATGGTATCTTTAAATTTCTACATGTGGATCTTGACGTATGCCCTTCTAGCCCTATATGTTGCTGCTTCCCACATCAGCTGAGATTTTCAACGATATAAGGCTGTCTGCCTATCTATATCTATATAATATATATCGAACGATCTATATATGTTAGATATATCTGATCTGCTTCCATTACTCTTGCTGCCTTGTTGCCTGTCCGTCTGTCAGTGTCTGCAAATGCAAATTATAAATTGTCTACTAGCTTCACTCCCAGTTGCAGCCTTGTCGGGCTTAAACTTCCCCTCCAAAGCTCCCTTCCGTTCACAACTTTACTTTACTTCCCACTTGTCATGATTGCTAACGTTGCACGGTTTATTCCCTCTATGTGTGGTATATATATGATATCCATTTATAATTATATTATATAAATATAATTTCTATATTATATTAAATGTTCTACCATGTAGTACGGTATTATATGCATATACACATGACTTGCGGTGGAGGTAGAGAGGAGGAGGGTGAAGCGAAGAAAAAGGTTACCTTCAACTCTCCACATGTGTTGACATGCAACATCTCGATTGAGGTTCAAGCCAACACCATATGACCCTGCCAGTTAAATATCTCAAAATTTTTTTTTTTTGTTTAACACAATTGGAATGGGAACGAACAAAGAGTTGGAGAGACATGCACCAATGTGCAGGTTCCTATATGCATCCCACAAAACTAACATCGATCCCATTGATGACAAACTGGTTGGCCTGTAGCCCTAGAAGTAGTACCACAAGCATGCAGATATATATATATATAGGGAACAAACAAGTAAAGCTCTCTATAAACCTATGATTATACCACCCTAAACTATATATATATAATCCCTCGATCCCCTCCTCCCATGGTTCTTTGTGTGTGTCTGTGTCTGTGTAGTCTTATTACAATGCAATTTATATTATACATTATATCATTTTGTTTAATCATCAGGGCAACCCCAATTTCCCTATGCCCAAACTAAAATCGGAATTCAGCCCCTGCTGCGTCCTTTGGGACATCCCAGCCACCAGGGCAGTGAGCACTGAGGTGGTGGTACTGAGTTGCACCGCTGGGTCAGGGCGGTGTAGCCATACTGATGGTTCTTTTTTTTGAACTTATTCTGGCTCGGACTGAACCGTTGCTCGGCGCGGACGTTACTCAGACACCGAGCCTCTCTTTGTAGGTGTTTTTTTTTTTTATTATACGCTGGCACCCCACTCACGGTTAATTAACGCTCTTCCTCTCTGCAATTATACCAAGTATACATGCTATTATATATAATATATATATATATCAATGGTCGGTTGTTCCTTATTTCCTATTTCCCTTCCCACTTTCCTTATTTCCTTATTTCCTAATGCCTGCTTATGCATCCAGGTCATAATGATTTCGACGCTTAACCTTAACGTCATCGACTCAAAACATTCTTAAGCTTACCTTCCATTGCCTACAAAGTCTGACTCAGCGCCTCTCACATCTCACTTGGCATAGAAACTCAAATTCCCATTGCCTGTATGCATATATATATATATAATAATATAATATATATAGCATATAGCAAATATAACTAAAATTCCCACCATTTCCCTAAACTACTGCTTGTCAATGTGTCTCGATCTATAAGTGATGGAAGATTGGCAGCAATTGCAGGGATTTTTAGCCTGGTTTCCACAATGTAAACATCTCCATGTTCTTTTTGAGACTGTTTCTGTATCTGTCTCATTTGTGATAAACTATATATATATATATATATATATAAATTAATTTTAATAATCTTGTTTGTTCCACACTGCTGCGTGTGTTATTATTATCATTATATAATATATAAACTATATATAATTAGTTTCCAACTTTAATATATATACTCAGTTTAACGATTCCAAGTTTATATATATAATATATATATTAAATGAAGCTTCCTTCCTTCCTTCCTGTCTCAGTGAATTTGGTTTATTTTTGTGTAATTTAATGTTATCGTTTTTAACATTCCGGAGAGATCTTTTTAATATAAATTAATTTGAATTAAATATATATATAACTTTTCATATACGCTCATATATACAACAAATTAACAAATTAACAAATTCACTTTATGGAAATCGTTCTTTTTCTGGTTCATACAATCATGAGAAGTAGCAATCTCACCCAGTTGTTGTCGTACCTTGCTGCTTCAGACGATCCTGAGTCCTGACTCTGAAAACCTTATCAGGAGGAGTATCAATTAGATCTATATAGTATACCTGCGTAGGTATGCAATTTGTACATGTTTAATAACAACCGTATGGCCTGTCTTTTGTGATTGATTCATATCCCGCCTTTTGGTCTGTTTGAGCAAGTTGTGCCTCGGATCTTCATGATTTAATTCCCAACCTCGGATCTCCAATCAAGTTCTCGAATCTCAAACTAAGATCACCTTATTTTTTTGTTTTTTCACTGCTCCTCATTGGTAGCTCATCGAGTGTATATTACAATTTTTATATGAATGGTCATCGATAGAGTATATCTTTAATCTCTCTGGTATATATATATATATTATAATATATAAACATAACTTTAAATTATAATTGCTAGATTGTTCTCCTTTGCCTTTCAGTATGTCTCTTTTCTTTTTCTGGGGAAAAGGTTCGAGTTCTAATAGCGCCGCTTTCTTCGTTGATTGGAGTTAACTTTATTTGTGAGCTGTCTTACAAATTATATATATAATTTCTCTAATAGTTTTTAAGAGGAGGTGGGCATTTTGTTTTAAACTTTGAAAGATATTGTTATCTTCTCCAAATTAATCTTGTGGATCGTGTGGTAAATATTCGAAATTAATATATACAGCAGGTGAAATCAAGTTAGACAGAAGATGATTACTATATAGAGAACGAACAGTAAATATAATGGCTTTTGTTAGCGCTTAACTATGAGGGAGATATCAACAGGTTTTATAATTATCACTAGCCACTTATACTTACTGACATATATATATATATATATATTATAATATATTAGAGTCAAGTCATGTTCCAGTTTAGCTTGACTTTACGGAGTAACTTTGTGATATAACGATAGTTATAAAATGTAGATTATTTAAAGATGAGCTAAGTATAATTGTTCATAGTTGTATTCACGTAAAGGACTATATAAGATATAGAGAGTCCTGAAAGACAGTGTGGATGAGTCTGTCGGTTGGTCTCTCAACAACCTACAGACCACTGTTTTCAGTCCTAAGACGCCTCTTTTAAGAAGAAGGACTCTTAAAGTAGTATATAACGGAAAGGAAACAATTAAAAGATCCAAAGTACTTAAGAATACTTGGTTTGTTCGCAGATCCAACGTCGATAAGCGTCGATAGACGCCTATAGTCGTTACATGTGATGTTAAAATGATATAAATTTGTTTGTCTCTTGTTATATCTTTTGATCTGGTTTGGTTTATTTTTTCATTTTCAGCGGCATGAAGGCCAGCTTAGAGAACAATATGAATTCATATCTTTCGGTTATAGACTAGGACTATAGAAATTCTACATATATATATATATATATCGTCTACTGTGTTCTTTACGTTTTTTTTCGGATTCCGTTTCCTAGCCAACTACTTCCTTGGTGCGTGCGCTCCATATGGAAAACACTATAAATTCAGGTATGTCCGAGATTGAACGGACGCATTTCATATATAGATTGATCTTTTAGCAACAGATGACCCAAATACCAGACAGTATACGAGGACTTCTTTAAAACATGTAAATAAAAAGCTATGAGTTTCGTGCATTTTTCGACTTCCAAGTTCGGCTTCGGTATATATAATATTAAATTGGTGAAGAATAGGGCTTGCAGGTGTATAAATTTCTTTTTTTTTGTTAGCCCCATTTGTTCCCATCTCCTCTCTCCCATGTATACTGTTCCTCTTAGAATATAATATATATATATATATATATATATATATACCAACCTAAGCATGTATACATATATATATGTATTATATATATATATATACTCTAATAGCTCACCCTACTCTCAGCTGAGATGCTTCTTTGTAATTTAAGTATATATATATATAGATATACATGCGTACAATTACGATATGTTGAAAGATAGACTACATGTCATCGACAGGAAATAAAGAGAATCCAAAAAAAAGAAATAAATATATTATATAATATCATGTGGACATTTAGTTAAGAATATGTGAGCCTGGTGACGATGGCCAAGAGAAACAGAAATTAAAGTATATAATATATATTAATTTATATATATATATATATATATATATTGATTTAATTCGAATTAACGAAAAAAAGCTGTACGGGGTGTCCCCATAGACGGCTCAGGTTAATTCGCTCTATATGCTTTATTCGGTCACCTTCTGATTGTTTACTCTCGATGCATGGCCCTCAAAATCGAAGCCGACATCCGATGGCCGATGCCGAGAATCGAGATCGACCACCGAGCGAGGTGGGAATTTGGGTCTCTTAGTATGAACAACTACTCCTTACTATCTAGAAATCTACTCTCTTCCATCATATATATATGATACTTGTTACTATCTAAAATCTACTCTGTTCAGGTCGTTCCATTTCTCACATGATGGATCGTATATGATCTGTGATAGGGGCTGTCGTGACCGCGTTTAAAGAAAAACTTCAAAACTTCAAATTTTAATGATCATTGATGAATCATAAACTTTGTACTTTACCTTGAACGACGCGTCGTTTTGGGATGAATATATGCAAACTGCAATATACTCGATGCAGTTGGTGAATAATTTCAAAGTTGTATCTCAATTTATATATATATATATATATATTAAACCTGATCAAAACGACAAATTGATGGGTTGAGGGACGATATAGGCACTTCAGCTGTTACGGTTTATCAGAATCGGGGCTCTGTCCTCCTCATTTCTGCCTTCACTTGCCTATACGATCCCAGTGATATCATAGGTGCATATTATTATAGCGCGATAGTGAAAGGTGAGCACGACTTGAAATTGTGATACATGGCTTTAGTTCCAGTTTTAATTTGAGCTTTCGATTTGTTTGTTTTTCTTCTGGTAGTTGCGTGGTCGCTAATAGCACGTTATAGTATCTTAAAACTGTAGGGACCTCGATTTCGTATATTGAATGTGCATGTCGGCTGCAATATTAAAGTTTGGATTCCTCCTGCCAACCCGTACAAAATTTTCAAAAATTTTGTTTTCAGGGCTCTGTGGCATGCATGAAACCCTGCCCCTATATATATATATTACACTCATTTGTACACAGCCTAGCCATGTAAATAACGTATATAGGTTGTTTATCTGTCTCGTAGTAACATGGTAATTTGCCTAGCAGGTTGCATCTTGGGGTAGATTTCTCCATTTGTAAAGTTTCACCCCATCTATCGGGTTTGCTAATTTCACCTTCGCTGGTTTTTGTCTCGATTTATTTTTTTTTCCGTTTTGAAAGATATACACTTTCTCAATCGCACGCATGTAAGGTTTGGTTATCAACGTGCAATGTTACCTCTGGTATCTACTCTCGATATACACAGGTCATGTCAAACATTAGTTGGTTGCCATGCAGATAAATTTCAGCCATTTGACAATTTAATTTTTCACCGGTATCCTATCTGATTTCTGTTTGTTGTTGTTGAACAAAGAAATTGGACCTTCTTGGATCGCTAGTGACCAACTGAATGAGATAAGCAAGCGGATACTCACATGTGGGAAGGACTCTGGAGTCTGGACCCGAAATACAACCACATGTAGTATATATTGCAGCCAACTAGATGCACGCAATATATATCGACTGTCACCCTGGTACATGCCCAGGAGGGTATTGCATTGATTTCATGACTTGCAAGCCGACGATTTACGGTTGTCAAGTTACTCCGTGTACAAGCAACAGCTTATATTGTGATCCCTTTTTACTTCAAACGCACGTTCCCTGTTTTGTATTCTTTGCTGGAACCCTGTCAGTCTGTAAATATTATATATATACATCCATGAACTACCGGATCAATTTTTATATAGAACCAAGTCATAAACATTGGCAAAAAAAGAGGATTGTCCCTTTTTCTCCGGAATATCGAATACTTGGATAACAGGTTGCTATGAATTTATTTTATATAGAAATTATCCTCAACATCTTAATCATGAAATCATTATCAGGGTTTGGGTGGTTTGGATTGTAATGCTTGGAATGAATGCGGCTCAACCTAGGAGCTTATATATTCGTAGAACACATTTGTTAATTCTGTACTTCTACATATCACTTTATAGTTCCTGGTTCCTCATCGAACCCCTTAATATATACGTATCGAAATTGCACAAAAATGCCAATATTGCCTTATATATAGAGTCAGCTAGACTTGGATCCTCTTTGTAGTAGGTTCCATTTAACAATAATGATCTTATCTCCTCTCCTTCCGTACGGTGGAAGAAGTAATATCAATACTTGTATAGATCGATACTTACTAAAGGTTTGTGCTGGAATCGATTACATATAGCTACATATGTAAGTCATGTCGGATGCTTGCCTGCTAATTCTGGCTTTAAAAGCAGATAAATAATTATATATAGATCTGTATATTTCAATAGCAATTGTTATCCTCATAAACGAGCTGAACCGTCACTTTGCTAAATCAATTAAATCATAGTCACAATAATATTTCATTTTCCATTTTTTGGGAGCTGAAAACTTAACTAATCCCCGACAGCAGAGATGGCCACCTGACCCCGCAATGAAGAATACCTTTTTGTTGTCCTGAACCACCATGATAAAAATCAATTATATTATTTTTATTATTATGGTTGGCTATGGAGAATATTTTGAATACTTTTTGTATCCTTCTTCTCCCCTTGTTGATGTTGATCATAATGAAATTGATTCATTATCATGATGATGATGATGATGATGATGATGCAATTGATTTATTAACATGGTGGTTCAGCCCATTTATGAGAGCAGACACCGCTATAGAAATATACATACATATATGAAATATATTAGCCGGCACACACCTAACATAGCTTATACATATGTTGCTATATAACCGAGCACAGCACGTCCCCAGAGGGAGCTCATAGGTCGCTGACCCTCGAACCTTCGTTTCACAAACCCTTCTCAGTGATAAATCACCTTCAGTAATTCTAACAACCGCTAGGATGATGATGATGATGATGAAATTGATTTATTAGGTGGTTCAGCCCGTTTATGAGAGCAAACACCGCTATAGAGTCTATAAAATATAGTTAAAATTATATATCGTCGGTTCTAAAGCCTTTCATTATCATTTTTTCTGTACCACTTTCCCAATCACCTTTTCTTGCCCTTAGGTCGCTGACCTTCGAACCTTCGTTTCGAAAACCCTTCTCAGTGATAAATCACCTTCAGTAATTCTAACAACCCCAACTAAAAAACCCATTCTACTTTTCCGTAGAATGGGAAAAGTTGCCCCTATTAGTGTCCGCGTGTCCCTTCGTCCCTTTCAGTCTTCTAGTACCTTCTAATTTGTTTGTTTGTTATATCTATATTCCCGGTGGATTTATCCCTTTTATCAGAGAAGGCACCCCTATAATAATAATAATAATTTATTCTCGACGAGGTTATTTAAAAATAAGCCTAACCCTATGAAGTGAGCAGTCGTCTCATTAGGGAAATGACTATAGTATATAACAATTAACTAAATTTATACGCCACATATCAGCTTCACTTATCCTAATGACCAGAAATCAGATTCCTAGGAGAGATTGCCTTATGAGGCAGTTCTTTATTGGACTTTTTCATCAGAAAGGACCCCTAATAATAATAATAATAATAATTTATTCTCGACGAGGTTATTTAAAAATAAGCCTAACCCTATGAAGTGAGCAGTCTACCAGCTTTTGGGGATGCTAGGAGCCAGGATAGGCGGTCATTTTTGCAATATTAGACAACATTATAAAGAACCATGAAATTTTTTTGTCAAGTTCCTTCCTTATTAGCTCAGTTGGTAGAGCGTTCGGCTTTTAAGGATTATATAATTTCGAAAAGTTGACCGAAATGTCCAGGGTTCGAGCCCCTGATAAGGAGCTTGTTTTTTTTCCCTCTTACATCTTAAGACTTTTAACAAGGAAGTTTCTGTTCATTTTTTGCTGCAGTTGATAATACTACCATTTTACTAGCAAATTTGGAATGTTTCTTGACTGTCACCGTCAAATAACTGTATATAGGCAGAGGATCCTGAAAGGTGCCATGAATTCGGCTTCAAATCGGCAAGAAAAGCGAAGATTCGGAAATTGGAAATTGGGACCCTCGGAACAGGCTCATCAGCAGTTTCTCACAAATTTTTTTTCTTTTGGCTGGGAAATCATGACTTGCTTTCCTGCTCTTATTTGCTCTATCCACACTTTTATAGGGAAGGTATAAGAGCCAATTGATTCTCTACGATCTTCAATTGTTATCCTTGATATCCTGCTTTTTTCTTCTTGAGCCTAACTTCAAGGATGTTTTCGTCTCGACAAATCGACCAATTTTTGTTGGAGAGACTCGATCGTATAAGCCCCGAGTTGATCAAGTACCATCACATGATCCAAGTATCCATGCTTTGGATGCCATTGTGGGCTTATTTGATCATATATGCCAGCATAGTGTTTTTCATCATGGAGATTCTGATTGCTTACAGCTGCATCAACAGAGTCACTTTAGTCAAGGCCGATCATCCAATCGAGTTTAGATGTACAAGCAAAGATGATGAAAAGGAAGATTTCACTATGGTGGATTTGATCAATTCCAGCATACCTCAATTCAAAGACGGTGCATTGTCCCTTTTCAACCCATTTTTAGTTAACGGTCATGCGCACACCATGTTTGCTGGGATTCGTAACTTTAAGAGGATCGACGTGTTGTATTTTGCCAGAGAAATTGTCAGATTTCCTGACGGAGGCTGTGCCTCCCTAGACTACGTAATACCAAAAGAACGTTACGACGCTGTCACCATTACTGAGTCGGATATTCCTGAAGGTCAGACGTCAAACATTGCACAGAACACCAGGTATTTGTCCCAATCGGAATTACAGACGCAAGGTTCTCAAGATACGAGACCTATGATCGTGGCATTACACGGATTATCAGGTTCCTCTGCTGAAGGCTATGTTCGTTGTTTGTTTAGCCGTTTGCATAACAAATATGGATTTGAATGTTTTGTGTTGAATTCTAGAGGTTGTGGACAGACAGAGCTCACCAGCCCGCAACTGTTCAACGGTTATTGGACGGACGACTTCAGATGCACGCTAGAGAAATTGCACATGTTGTATCCTAACCGTCCAATATACGCCGTTGGATTTTCGTTAGGTGGATCTATCTTGGCAAACTATCTAGGTCAGTATGGTGATGATTCACTATTGTCTTTGGGTTGTGTCATTGCCAACCCTTGGGATTTGAGCCATTCGTCGTTTTGTTTTGAAAGCGACTTTGTTTCGAGCAAGCTGTACTCGCCAGTGATGACCGTGCCATTGAAGCAGTTGTTGCGCACACATCTAGGACAATTGAAGGAGAACCCGGTTTTCATGAATGCTTATAAAGAAGGTTGGTTGAGCAAAGTTTACAAATTAAAAGAATTTGACGATTATTTCACTTCCAAGATGTTTGGTTTCAACTGTGCTGCTGAATACTACCGTTTTGGATCATCAATAAATAAAATCTTCCGGATTAGAACCCCAACGATCATTCTAAATGCAGAGAATGATCCTATTGTGGGTGGTTCAGATATAGCCATACCATTCAAAGAAACCAAGTTGCAACCATACTTGACTTTGATTTCCACCACACTAGGTGGCCATTTAGGCTGGTTCAAATGGGATAATACCAGATGGTATGCGGATCCACTGTCCAAATTGATTGGAGAGTTCCATGAAAAAGTTGCCAGTAAAGGAGATAATGTCAAGATTGTTGTTGATGACAAGTACCTGCCTTTAAAAAACAAAAGCGTTAACGGCAGGTTGGTTGGCCCTTTCCCGTAGATATAGTACAAACAATTTATAGATTAACTAGAGGCTTTTCTAATCTACCATACCTTCTCTTTTATTTTTCCTTTAATAATTTTTGATTTTATGAACACAAGAAATACGTTAAATGTATTAACAGCCTAACTATATAATCGAATGATGAAATACAAAACAGTTAAAAAGAAAAAAAAAACCCCTAAAGAATAATATGACGAAATAAAATGACGAGATTAACATATGTATATATATAAACGGACTCAAATAGAAAAGAGACACTTCTATAAAGCAGGACCGGCAGCTTTAACTTCTTCAGTACAAGCAGCGGAGTACTTTTCAAAGTTTTCCATGAATAATTGAGCCAAATTCGTCACTTCGGTGTTAAAGTCGTTGACACCTAGAGCCCAGTTGGTAGAAGGATTCAACAAAGAGGATGGAACACCTGGACAAGACTTTGGAATTTGCAAACCGAAGGTTGGGTAAGTTTCGAATTCAACCTTTGCTAGTTCACCAGAGTGGATAGCATCCAAGATGGCTCTGGTGTACTTCAATGGACATCTCTTACCACCTTTAGCAGCAGATTGACCGGTCCAACCAGTGTTCAACAACCAAGCGCTAGATTGGTGTTCAGTCATCTTGTCGGACAATTGTTGAGCGTACTTCATTGGGTGCAAGACCAAGAATGGTTGACCGAAACAAGCAGAGAAGGTAGCTTCTGGTTCAGTGACACCCATTTCAGTACCGGCCATCTTGGAGGTGTAACCAGAGATAAAGTGGTACATCACTTGAGAGTTGGTCAACTTGGAGACTGGTGGCAAGACACCTCTAGCATCACAGGTCAACAAGATGATGTTCTTTGGGTGAGAGTCAGCCAAACATGGGATCTTAGCAGATGGGATGTAGTCAATTGGGTAGGCACATCTGGTGTTTTCAGTGATTTCTGCATCTTCGTAATCGACAGTTCTGGTAACTGGGTGGTAGATAACGTTTTCCAAAACAGAACCGAATCTGATAGCGTTGAAGATTTCTGGTTCCTTTTCAGCAGATAAATCTAGACACTTGGCGTAACAACCACCTTCAATGTTGAAGACACCGTAGTCGGACCAACAGTGTTCATCATCACCAATCAATTTTCTGTTTGGATCAGCAGATAGAGTGGTCTTACCGGTACCGGATAAACCGAAGAACAAAGTGACGTCACCATCCTTAACACCTTGGTTAGCAGATGAGTGCAAAGTCAACACTTTGTGGTTGATTGGCATCAAGTAGAACATGACAGTGAAGATACCCTTCTTCATTTCACCAGCGTATTCGGTACCCAAGATAACCATTTCCATTTCTTTGAAGTTGATTTCAACAGAAGTAGCAGAAGTCATACCTTTAGTGAAAACATTAGCTGGGAATTGACCGGCATTCCAGATGGTGAAATCTGGTTCACCAAAGTTTTGCAGTTCTTCATCGGTTGGTCTGATCAACATGTTCTTCATGAACAAAGCGTGGTAAGCTCTAGCACACACAACTCTAACCTTGATTCTGTATCTTGGATCCCAACCTGCAAAGGCATCGATAACGTAAACTTTTTCTCTAGTTCTCAAGTAGTCGATAGCTCTACTCTTGGAAATCTTCCAGGTTTGTTCGTCAACCTTCTTGTTGACTGGACCCCACCAGATGTTTTCAGTGGAGGTTTCTTCATCAACAATTCTCTTATCCTTTGGAGATCTACCAGTTTTAGAACCGGAGTAAGCGATCAAGGCACCGGATTCAGATATGGTGGTACCCTTTTCGGCCAAAGCATCTTCGTACAAGATTGGGACAGAGGAGTTGTAGTGGATCGTAGCTTCTGGGTTCAAACCAAGAGTGGCAACCACAGATTCCTTTCTGATAGTTTTTTGGTTGATAGCTTCCTTAGCAATGGAGCTTTGGTATTCCTTGTGTAAATCAACAGCAGTTGGAGCCATTTTGTATTATGTATATAGATAGATGGGGGTTGGTTGATGATAATTAATGAAACTATTCAATAATCAAAGGATGAAATTAAAAAAACATTCGAAAACAGGGATATAGAAGAGGGAAAACACATCATATTTATACAGATTCGGCAAACCACCAGTGAACACAGTGCTAAAGTTGTTATCGTCCGACATTACAAGTTTTGAAGAGAAGAAAGAAGCTAAAAAAAAACCCCGGAAGGAGCAATGGAGATGGGATGGGAGAGCACAGCCAGCCACCCCTGCCCTCTTCGGTGTGGCCACCACGCCAGCGTGCAAAATGCCTCACAAAATTCCCCGGGACAACGGACAACCACCTCTGCTCAGCCAGAGAATTGAAATCTGGTGGTCTGCAGTGTGCGGCTCACAAACACGACCGCATTGTCTGCCGTTTTTGTGGGGAACCTCCATTTTTCCGTGTCTGCGGCTCCTGACTGCTAATTAATTTTTAACTTTTTTTCCAAATTCCACGCGTTGAAGGGTCGGCGACGCGTCGTTGCATCACCCCTTATATAGCGATATAGTATGACTGTATAAATTTGTATGCGTCTTCCAGTAAGGCTCCCGTATTTTGTCATCCAATTTCAGCTGCCCGGGTCTGGGCAGTGACACACTCGATTCCAGTGACTTACATCGACTCACTTTTCGTGTAAATGACACCTACTAGGTAATCTATTAAGCATGGTGATAAAACATGTGTGTGTGTGTGTGTGTCTTTGGCTTTCAGTTGGCCCACCGACCAATCGTTCTTCACTCCGTCCTACGTCACCAGACAATTCGCATCCTGAATTTCAACCGAACGCCAAAATCCCAGAATGCTCATCGCCGCCAGCCCAAACTTCAGACTGCGACCGTTCCCACCCGACACCTTCCTGGCAGGAGCGGTCCCACCCTGTTTTCTCCGGACCCTCTCTTTACTACACCTTAATTACTCATAGTAAACGACTTATCGATATGTTTTCAGTTCCGACTTTCTACGCTCTTTCTTACCCCGGACAATCAGCGGGTTTTAGTAGTAAATTGTACTTTATTGCGTGTTGTATCATAATTCCGATGTCGCTTTCCTACGAGCTCTTACTGCTCAACTGTATTTTCCTCCGGACCTATCAACGATTTCTGGGGTAATTTTTTTTTTTTTTTTTTGTTGTTGCTTATTATAACTCTTGAATCTGAAAGATGAACGGAGGAAGGAGCGAGAGAGAAAATAATGGAAAGAAGAAAAATAGAGCCTACGCCTGAAAAGTTCATAGATGAGATCAATTCAAGAAAGCAAAATCCGGGGTGCATCTAACAAGTTTGTCAACAGTTTATTTGCCCACACAACTCATCACCTTGTCTACTTTGACATGCACTCACAAAATCCTCTGATGTCCTTAATAATCAATATACTTCAATGGATTATTACCCGTAACATGTTTGTTTGAATTGATTTGATCTGAGCTAGATGAATTAGTGGTGTGCTTGACATCAAATACGAAGGAGAACTTTCATTTACCCCGGAATTTGGAAAGTAAAGCTGTTGTGGTTAGCCATGTACGCTTTCTTTCTTTCTTTCTTTTTTTCTGCTTATATATATATATAGTCAGAATTTGTGAACTCCGAGTCTGCGGATATTCTGTGTGTCTACAGCATTAAGTGCGAGTGTATCCATACTAATTTCGCGGGGATATCCACACTCAGAGTATCACTAGTGTTGCAGTTCACAAATTCTGACTATATATATATATAAGCAGAAAAAAAGAAAGAAGATTGGAAAAGAATAGTAGTGCGTTTTTCTAAAAATGTTTACCATAATTATAGCGATTTACTATAACTCCAACGAAAAGTGGAAGAATCTGGGGTTTGCGAGATCACAAAAGGATAGGGAAAAAGATGACTTATTAACTTTACAACAGCTATTACAAACATTGTGATTAATGATAAAGACCAGACATTTTGATAATAAATGGGCTCAATTATTGCCGTTGCTGGTCTTTGTTTGCATTCAGATTGGCGTTTTAGATTGCTATGACTATTTATCTTTGGCCGTTTTTGTTAAGACATGAAGTTTCCCTTTGGTTGTGGTGATTCCTTTTTGAGCTAGTCTTTGTCATAAGAAGAATGGCTGGTATTTTAGAATGGGGTTGGACTTTTCTTATAGTGGCAGCTGTTTGATATCTCATTTCTTTTTTGAAATGTCATTTGCTGTTTCATTTCGGACAGCCATTTTCTCATGAGGTTCTCGGTTACGAATAAGGGCAAGCCATTCGTCAGCTACTCAAGTTTTAAAATAGGAAGTGTGCTCTCATATCTGACTCGATATATTGTACACAGTTTGTCTTTTCATATGCGGTTTATATTACCATATACGGTTTGTCTTTTCATATACGGTTGATGATAACGTATACGGTTGGCCATATAGTATACGGTTGATCATCAGGTTTGAGTATTGCCCTTTCATATGTAGTTTATGAGATAGCACCTAGGTTATTTATCGGGAAGCGATTTAATTCTTATTAGGTAGTTGAATAGTATACATATCTCGAGTAGGGTTGAGTTAGTTATTTAATGATATATTTATTGTTTCGAATTAGATATCTTGAAGATGGAAATCATTTTCGTAGCCGGTGGAATATTGCTTTTTATCCTACTTTATTATAGCGTTAGAAGTGATCTTACGTCAAGGCACAAGTGTCAAAAGTCACTATCCACATTAATTAATTGATAATATTAAGACTCGTTTCAAACTAACTTTGATTGTGACATTTATTAGGTGCTATGAGGAGATAAACTTCACTAACAGAGTAGTCATACTATGCCAATTGCTTTCAACAATAGCCAAATATGAGTCAGGTATGAACCTGCTTAAGCCAGCCACTGATATGCTGTCAGCTTTGAATGTATCATCCAACAATAAGCTATTATAATTTACAGAAAAGCATCTGTTCCAGTTCGGATGAATAAACTGTAGCGTGTTCTTAAGACTGTTTTTGACTGTTCCTGAATCCTGAATACTAAATTCTAATACCTATATATATAAATGTATACATACTTCCAAGTTTCATCTTTACATGATGTCAAATTCGCCGGGAAGAAATTACGTAATGTGTTGAAAGAAATTGAGATTTAGTTTTCTCTCGACGCGTCGATTTATTAAATGGGGTCTGCGACCGTCCTAGTACTAACTAGCCTAGGGGCTGGCACTATAATTAGTAGTAAGTAACTTACTTCTAAGTTGTGACTCCTCCAAGCTCCGAGTCCCGATATGCATTCAATCGATCCCGATTTACCGTATCGTGTATGCCGCTTCAGATCTTGAAAATTTTACTAGGAGGGGTAAGCTTGCACACATCATGACAGGGGAATAAGTAGAATAACTTACCCTTTCATTGACCATTAATAGAATTGGATCTAGTAAATTAACGTAAAGACGAAGATCAAGTTCACTCAACTAAGGCAATCCCCTATTTTATCTTTTCATCATTACAAAAATTCGATTAACAACATCAGTTCAAAGAAGACAAAAAAAAAGCAGAGAAGATTTAACACCTCAAACTGAAGTACAAACAGATTTGCCAAACAATTAGAGAAATCAACATAAAACTAAGAAAAACAAGTGCTAAAGAATAATCAACCAATACTAAGAAAAAGAACAGCATTGACATTATAAAACTACCTGATCAGTTCTTCAAATGTTTAGAAAAGCTAAGTAAAGAAGTATGAAACATTTGCAACAAAAAACAAAACACAGAATTGAACTAAACAACTTGAATAATCAGACTGAACTAATCAAATCACCAGTCCAACCTGGTGAATCAGATCCATTTAATCGGTCTTTTCGGCAACCTTGTTCAACAAATCACTAGCTGGACCTTCAGATTCAGTAACGATGTATTTGTCAGTCAATGGCTTGATGGCGTTTTCATAGACTAGGACGGCACCGTTGAATTGTGGCAAGGCCAAGTATAGTAAAGCCAGAGTCTTGATCAAGTAATAAGCTGGGACCCAGTAAAGGATGGCCTTAGCCCAGAATTCAATGACGTTCAAAGCGGAAAAGACAACCCAGTAAGTCAACAATCTGGTGTCATCTTTGGTAGTGGATGTCTTCAATGCCTTCAATGAGTAGTAACCTGGAACGACAAAACCAGCAATGTTGGATAGTAACTGACCGATACCACCAAAGTTTAGGAAGACAAGTAGTAAGTACAAAGCACCCGCACCCAGAACGGCATAAGATCTTGGTAGTTTGGTTTGAGCTTCAAATTGATCTAAAACTGCGAAACCTTTAGTGTTCTGTGACAAATAAGCGGATAGAGTGTTAGTAAGTTCACCGGAGTGAAAAAAATAAAAAAAAATATATGGACCGAAATTTCATGATCAGATTGGAAAGATCGGGATATTATTAAATATGTATATATATATAATATACTTACACCATCGATGGTGGAGAAGAAGTTTTGAGCTTTACCTTGAAGACTAGCGAAATCCATTGTGGTTGATAATTGTAATTTCAGTTCTGAATGAAAGGGACAAACGAAACGCAAACGATGAAGAAGGAATGAAGGAGTATATATATATATGTATAAGTCAAAGACGTATCGAGAGGTACAGCAATTTGCACAGGGGAAATAAACGGCTCGCCACAGTTTCTTAAACTTCGGTCGGACCCCCCTTACTGGCACACAAATCGGTTTTGGCAGCTGTCCCCCTGCAAGCTCCTTCCCATTCCGGAAAGCCCTGTGTGAACATGAACAGATAGAGGCCTATTATATATTATATATACGCACGCATTTCGACTGTGTGTGGGTGGCTCGTGCGACACAGAGTTTCGTGGTTGCGGTTCGTTTCTGGCCTACCGTCAACGTTGCTATTTATGTGATATAACGTATATGTTATTATATATATATAGTTTTGCCCAGATACTGATCGAGAACGTCGAATTATATAGAAAGAACAAAAAAAAAAAGAAAAAAGGTACAAATTAAACAAGAAAACCAAATATTGAGTTCAGTAAAAGCTTATAATAGAAGGCGTAAATGTGATACTTTTTTTTGTAAATTCTATAGATTTTGTTTGATACCTGCAAAATCAAATTGCTTGGAAACGGATTCGCCTCCTAGCTCGTAACCAATCTTCACCCTTAACTTGATCTTAGCACCTGGTGGACCAGTAATTTTTACACCCAAACTTGATGCCTCACTTGGACCCAAAACGTTCTTAGAAATTGGCGATAGTTGTAACTTTTGCTGTTTCGTTACAGCACATAGGATACTGATGTTCGATATCGTCGACGCAGATGTCACGTTGGAAACATTCACTTCCAGAGCAGCAACACCATTACCCACCTCCTTAGGAACAAACGAGATGGATAAGTTGTTATCATTAAATGCTTGTATTACCGTTTTGGCAACAGATGGGAACGCAAGAGTTGGAGTAGTCGTTATAGGCGATGCGGTAGAGTGAGCAATAGGTGTAGGCAACGTAGTAGCAGACGAAGAAGTTGCTGACGATCCAAACAAGTTGATGATATCGGCATTCTTATTGCTCAAGGTTGGCTGAGGTGTATTGGATGTCGTTAAAGATGATCCAAAGATATCCGATAAAAGATCCATCGTAGTTTCATGCTTCGGTTGTGTTTGCACCACAGATTGAGGTTCATTAGTGCCTCCCGCAGATGCAGATCCATTATCGTCATCACCCAACAAATCCAACAACAAGTTACCAGCATCTGAACCAACTGACGATAGTTTATTTCCGCCTGTTTTAGAAACTGAAGCAGTTCTGTTCACCAAAGATATACCTTCATGCATCTTCACTGGAGGAGGTGGCATTCTTTCTAGTAAACCTTTCTTTATCGAAGTTGGTTGGCCAAAGATTTCGCTGTATTCTATAGCTCTAATTTGGATCTCCAAGTTGAAGTCATTGGTTGATGAATTGACAATCTTTCTCAATGACTCGATGTTTCTACTCTCTTTGAATTTGGCAGAGAGTTTCAACGCCGCAGTCAAGGCATAGATTTTGATTTGGTTGGATTGGGAAGATTCGTCAAATGTAGATATATTCAAGAACGTTTCCAATAAGCGAACTAACATATCCTCAGTTATAGTCTGTGTCTTCTTTGAGACTGGATCTTCGTAAGTCGTACCGAACACCAAATCAGCATACTCACCAATACACCAGGTGGTGACAAGTGCTAAACCAAACTCATTATACAAAGACGAGCTCGCCTTAACCAACTCGGTAACTAAATATTTAGTCAAATCCATCTCAGTATTCTGCATAACCAACGCTAATATACTAGACAAGATATCATTTGAAAAATAGTTTCCAACTAACTTCAACATCGAAATCAACGTTTCAAAATGCCACTTCAAGTTTGGACTGTATTTATTACAAGCGATTGATAACTGTGTAGTGATGTATGGTTTCAACTCGTCATCGGAATTTCTCAAGAATGCTAACAATTCCTTTGTCAAAACCCTTATATTTTGAGCATTCATGATAGCAAAAGTTAACTCCAAGGCTCTACGACGAATGGAGATATCACCGTCCTGTAAACATCCCACAACGGTAGCTCTGTGCCTCTGGACTGCCAGAGGTTCATAGTTGATGACGTTCAAAAGGGTATTTAATGCAACGTATCTTGTATTGTTGTCCTTTTGTGTTAAAAACTTACTCAATATGTTGATACCTAGAACCTTTAACGTCGAATCTGAGTTTATCATAAATATAGTTTGAACAGTTTCATACAACACTGAATATCCTGAGCTCTTAGAATTATCAATCTTCGAACACACCTGGGTGATTAAATCGTTCAAAGATTCCAGATTTGAATTAGAATCATCGTTTTCAAGTAGTAATCTTAAAGTTTGGAGTAGAGAAACAAACAGGAAAGGATCTGGAACACCTTTAACATCATACTCTGGAG
Source organism: Ogataea sithepensis (assembly GCA_030564825.1). Classification (NCBI taxonomy): domain Eukaryota; kingdom Fungi; phylum Ascomycota; class Pichiomycetes; order Pichiales; family Pichiaceae; genus Ogataea; species Ogataea sithepensis. Next base: position 103,441 of record JAJMAB010000006.1, on the reverse strand, counting down.
AATAACCAGTTGTTGTCAACAAACGTAGATGGGCAAGTAATCTTGGGATTTGGATTTTTAATGATTCATGGGAGCTTTCATCATTGGCAAAGATGGATCTCATTAGGTACAACGCACCTAAAACAACACCATGCGATTTTTCGTTTAGCAAACTTGGAACCCTTGGTAAAAAGATTTCTGATAAATCCGGATCCTTTTCAATTAATTTGGCTGCAACAATCGAGGCTTTCTTCCTTAGATATGGATTGTTACCCATCAAGATATTGTCAACGTTTGTATACAAATCTCTTGCTAGTTCTGGAGATGCAATGTTTCCTAATGTAACTAATGCAAGACCAGCAATGTACTGATTAGGATGCTTCATATCGTTGTCTAACGAGTTGGTCAATAAGGTCAACACTTCCTGGTTCTCGTCCAAGATCAACATGGTGGCCAAGTATCCCAATCTTTTGCTTGCAAAAGTGTTCGAGGCCAACAATTTCAAACATTCAACTTGCCCAAAATATGTTGGTTCACCTAGGATATACAAGTACAACAACTTGGAAATATTGATTCTTCTCGATTGGTCATCTAAATGGACGTCTCTAAATGCTGTTCTGATTTTGGCACTCTCTTTACGAATTGCAGCACGCTCTGTGGCAATTGTTTTGCTGTTTCTCACAGATTTGATAAACGATTTCAAAGAAGACATTTTGAAAGTTCTTTTTTATGAATCTTTGAATATTTGGTTTCCAGGGCTGCAGAGGAGTATAATGTTGAACACAAAACAAAATAAAAACATGGCCCGGATGGAGAGGACAACGCTTTCAAGATCTCTTTCAACTGAAAATCGAGTTTCGCATTCGCGTCGCCGTCGTGTCCTCGTCTCATTAATGGTCGATCGACCAATACAGGTTTTAAGTCGATCGACCGGCGGGTTTTTAGTGTGCACTGTGGATATCTTGTTTAAAATCGGGGTTTTTGCAGCCACCGATTGTTTCTGATTGTCCGACTTCCGACTTTGTGTGGCATTTTCAAATTTATTGTATAAAAAGCGGCAAATATGCTGGTATTCCTTTCTACTATAATTAAAGATAGAAATATGAACTTTACAAATCAGAGTCCGCCATGTCTACTACAGAACTAAACTTGAAGATCGAAATTAACGGAGCTACATTAGAGTACAATAAGATAACTCCTGCAGAACCAAATGGAAAATTTGTAATCACCTTACATGGAGGAAGAGGATTTGGATCCAAAGAAGGTGATTTCAGCGTCTACAAAAAGCTTGCGAATACCGGATATACGGTTATAAGCTTTGACTACCGTGGCCATGGCAACAGTTCTTCTACTCCGCCGTTTACTTTCAAACAGATAGTTGAAGATATAGAGGCTTTGAAGCACCATTTCAGCAAAGATAAAAAGTGGATTGTTATTGGAGGAAGTTTTGGTAGCTTCTTAGCACAGCAGTACGCTATCACTTATCCTGAAAGCCTTTCCCACCTTATTTTGAGAGGTGCTGCACCTTCCTATCACCAAGAGGACGAATGTCTGGAAAAATTGACGGATAGTTTGAAGACAGGGAAAGCGAGTAACGCTTCTGTTGAGATGGTTCACAAAGTTTTTTCTTCATTTGAATCTGATGAGGAAATGAGATTGATCATGTTTGCGTTGGCTCCTCTTTATGTTGAAGTTTACGAGCCAAATAAGGGTTTGACTGGTGTCTTAAGTACGAAATACAATTCAACGAGTCACAACGAACTTTATTCGGAAAAGGAGAAATATTTCGATTATAGAGAGGATTTAAAGAATTTAAAAGTTCCTACGTTGATTATCGTTGGTGCAAATGACTGGATCTGTCCTTTAAAGCAATCCGAACTGATACATTCGTTGGTTGAAAACTCACAGTTGCTGGTGGTTCCAGATGCAAACCACTCTGTTCATTTGGAAAAGAAGGAACAGGTCATTCAAGAAATTAATCGCTTTTTGGGACATTAGTAGTTCTAACTCTTTCAATGCACGATTTTTTTGTATCTTGCGAAAAAAGAAAAGAAACTATTTTTTTAATTGTGATAAACGACCAATAAAATCTATTAAAATCGACTCTAAAGAACACATAGTAAAACGAACTCTATACAAAAATACAACGAAGGAAAAATAAATTAAAAATGGACAGTACAGATTAACAACAGCTATAGAGGTTTACCGTAACCACCACCACCTGGAGTGTTGATTTGAACTCTATCACCAACCTTGATGTTAATGATTTCTTTTCCCCCCATTCTGGTGACAGCATATGAACCATCCTTTTGCAATCTATACCATAAGTTTAGACCTCTGGCACCATCTTCACCACCATTCAAACCATACGGAGCAAAGACTCTTCTTTCGGAAAGAATCGACACTCTCAATGGAATTCTGGCTTGGATTTCTCTAGTAGCACCACGACCACCATCGTATAAACCACGTCCACCAGAATTTTGTCTGATCTCCCATTTAGTGACAATAACTGGAGTTCTGTATTCGATAATCTCAATATCGGTAGTTCTAGTGTTCGTACAGTGAACGTTACAACAATCAGCAGTTTTACCACCCCATGGACCAGCACCGACACCACCACCAATAGCTTCAGCGAAAGTGAAACCTTTTTCAACTTCACCGGTAAATGGGTTCTTACCACCGCTACCAAAACCGAAACTGTTAGCGCAACCTTGAGAAGCAGCACAGATATTGAAAGCTTTCAACATCACATCGGTAATTCTTTGACCAGCAATAGTAGAACCACAGATAGCAACGAATTCAGAAGGATTCAAGATGGTACCTTTTGGAATGTTGAACTTACAAGGAGTCAAACAACCTTGGTTCAATGGAATGTTTCTGTTTATCAAACATCTCAAGGTGTAGATGGCACAGGAGTAAGTGATAGCAGCTGGTGTGTTCATACAACCGTAAACTTCTTGGCCGGTACCTTCAAAATCAAACAGAGCTTCACCTAAAACTGGGTCGATTGTGATCTTGACCTTAACCAGCGTACCATCATCGAAGTAATCAATTGCCTCTAATGGCTTACCACCGTGGGCGACATACTGCTCTCTCAAGAAGTCACGGACGGCTAGTTCGGCGTTCTCTCTGATGGCATTCATGTAATGCTGAACAACAACGGTTCCATATTCAGCAAACAAAGCTTCCACCAAAAGAATACCTCTTTGGTTGGCACTGATCTGGGCTCTCAAATCACTCAAGTTGTTGTGAATACTTCTCGTAGCACTACCACCTGGGTACTTAGCTGGCTCATCAAACAATTTTATAATACCAGCTTCGTCAAATTCACCGTTACTAACCAACTTGAAACTCAAGATGGAGACACCTTCTTGAATCAATTCCTTAGAGTTTGGACTCATAGCAGTGATACCAACGCCACCAATATCTTGATGATGACCACGAGAAGCAACGTAGAAGACGATTTCACCATTGAAAAACACCGGGGTAATAACAGTGATATCTGGTAAGTGTGTACCACCGGCTTCTGGATGGTTACTGACCAACACATCACCTGGCTGCAACTTTCCTTTCCACAAGTTGTGTTGATATTGAATAGCGTATTGCATAGATCCCAAGTGAACAGGAATATGTGGGGCGTTAGCAACCAATCCACCATCTGGACCAAAGATAGCACAGGAGAAGTCTAATCTTTCTTTGATACTTGTACTGACCGAAGTTCTTTGTAATGTTCTACCCATCTGCTCAGCAATACTCATGAATCTATGAGAGAAAACCGACAACAAAATTGGATCAGTGTTGAGGACCTCTTCAGCTAGCTTGATGGATTTCGTCTGAGTGCCTCTAACAGAGACCTCAATATAAACATGGTTGGTGGTAATGATGGCATCCGAATCAGGTTCCACAAGAATGGTTTGAGTCTTGTCAATGATCATGGCTGGACCTTGGATCAAGGTACCTGGCTGTAAATCTTTCAGGTAGTACAAACCAGACGAGGTAGCTTCAGATCCAAAAAAGATGTCTTGGTATCTATCGGTTGTTGTAGTCAAAAAGCCATTAGATCTGGCAGATTTAACCTCCTTCACATACAGGTAACCATCATCATTGGAGTACAATGTAGATGATCCTCTAACTCTGATATAACTGATAAAAACTGGGGTAGTGGAAGGTAAGTTGAAACCGAATTCTCTCTTGTGAGTGGCAAAGAACTTTTCCATGACCGTGAAAGAGTCATCGGTCTCTTTAATGACAATAGGGAAAACAGTATTGGACGACTTGTACTTCAAACCAACCGAAACTGTGACGTTCACTTTACCAACGTCACCTGCACTTTGCTTTTCTAGATGGGATTCGACCTGCTTGACCAAAGAGGAGACTCTCTCCCTTGAATCATCGATGATAGTAGAACTGAATTCAGCGTTGAAAGGTTCTCTTAATTCATAACTGTTATCAGCCAAAGTCATACCGTAAGAGGAGAGAATTGAGGAGTACTTGTGAATCACAACATTCTTAATACCAAGCTTCTTAGCGATGGCACAGCAATGTTGACCACCAGCACCACCGAATGAAGTTAAGGTGTGATCTTGAGTCGAAAAGCCTCTAGCTTCTGTGATTTCTCTAATTGACCTTGACATGGTTTCGTTTGCAACATCCAAGAAACCTAAAGCGATCTCTTGTGGGGTGAATGTTTTACCGGATGCTTCGTTAATTTCCTTTGTCAACTCGATGAATTTCTTAGTTGTAACCTCTTCGTCCAAGGATTCGTTGGCATTTGGACCGAAAATCTTTGGGAATTGAGAAACGTCTAATCTTCCCAAGAATAAATTAGCGTCGGTAATGGTTAATGGACCCCCCTTTCTGTAACAAGCTGGACCTGGGTGGGCGGATGACGATTCAGGGCCAACGTGGAATAAACCATTTTCGAACTTTAAGATAGAACCACCACCAGCTGCAACAGTATGAATTTGCAGTTGAGGAGCGTAAATTTCCACACCTGCAATGTTGTTATCGTAGTTGATTTCCAAATCGCCATCAAAACGGCAGACATCTGTAGAGGTACCACCCATATCGAAGCCAATAATTGGAACTTCACCATCGTAAGCGGTCTTAGAAAAACCAACAACACCACCAGCAGGACCCGACAAAATGGAATTTAAACCGTTGAATCCTCTGGAATCCGTTAAACCACCATCAGATTTCATGAACTGAACAACAGGCACATTGATAAATGATGACATGAAGTTTTCGACGTAACGTTGAACATGCGGAGTTAGATAGGTATCGATACAAGTTGAATTACCACGATTCAAAATACCCATCGAAGGTGAGATATCGGAAGACAACGAGATATGTTTGTAACCAATTTGCTTAGCGATGTCTCTCACTTGTTTCTCATGCTCGGAATAAGCGAAAGAATGTGCAAGGCACACGGCAATGTTGGTATAACCTTTATCAAAGTAAGCCTTTAAATCGGCAAAGGTTCTCTCTTTATTCAAAGGCTTTAAAATTCTAACGATGTTTCCGGAAGGGGTCTGACGCAAATTGTCATCTGCATCAACGTCAACAGGAACTTGATTTGGATCATCACTAGCTAACTCGAGTGTGATTCTTTCTTCAACTTGAAGAACCTCGTCGTATAATGGTTCAGGCTTAACAATATTTAGATTGAATAATTCAGGTCTTGCCTGGGTACCAATTGCCAACACATCTTGGAAGTTTTCGGTTGTGACATACAAGAATTTGTCACCCTTCTTTTCTAGTAAAGCGTTCGTTGCAACTGTGGTACCCATTCTGATCCACTCGATTAGCGAGCCATCAAGCTTGGAACCCACAGGGATGGTTTCACCTGTGAAGCTTTCCAGCACTCTTCTGATACCCTCCGTTGGTGCATCAGGATAGTTATCAGGGTCAACCGATAGTAGTTTAAAGATAGATTCTCCTTGACCTGGTATATTAGCCCAAACATCGGTAAAGGTTCCACCTCTGTCAATGGAGATTTGAATTTTTCCCGACATTATATTATTTGATTGTCTGCTAACCCAAGTATTAAATTGTTTTCAAGTTGAACAGGTCCTGAACAATCAAATCCTTAGACTTCGGAAGTAGAATAACAAAAAATTGAAAAAGAAAACAAAGTGAAAAGGAAACCAAAATGAAAAAAAAAAGTTTACAGCTGATCGGACAATTTTTTTCTAGTTCAAAAATACAGCGCCGAAGGCTGACAAAGGTGGAAAGAAAAAACGGTCTTTTCTTATAGATTCCAAAACATAGAACCCCGATTTTCCGCCGCCACCGTTAATGATCAGAAAATAATAGGAGGGAGATTATTATGGCTGTATGCCAATTTATAACTTGAGGTATCGTTTGATTGAAAAGAGAGCCTGTGATGAATACAAATTCCATTTTCACAGGGTGATTCTCTTTTGCGATTGCAACTGCGGCGTGGGCGCCTCATCCTGTCCCGTGGTATAACTTGGGCTGCATGTGGCTTACTGTGTGTGGTGGGCGCACCACAATTGACAGAACATGGCTATTTTGGGTGGTCACGACGTTGGTCTTTCTCCGCCAACCGGGTAACAGGAACTTACTGGTGTGAAAGAGCGCTCTTTCCTAGCGATGAATGTCTTTGACTTCGGATGCCAGCAGCGGAGTTTCAACGTTTTCGAAAGCCATCACGCCGAACTCGAACCATTAATTTAGAATGTCATACTTGTGGCCGGTTGCGAGTATCAGTTGATGTTCGTTATCTTTCACTCCCCGTCCTCTTTTAGGTAATCTGGGAAAAAGCTAATAGATAAGGAATCCTGCCGATATCTTTCATAGCATTTTAGATTTTGTGTGAGCGGGCATCGCTTTCCAAGCTTGTCAACACCCAAATTTTGTTTCTCCGTTAAGATAATATATCGAAAAGAAAAATTATTTGAAGGCAATATGATACACATTAATGTGTATATATATATATATATAGAGAGAGAGACTTTAGAAAGCACAACAACAGGTGGACATTTGATAGCGAACCCATGCTATCACGACATCGACCGTTATTGATGTCGATCAACCCAATAGTCCGCTTTCTCTTTGTGTTCCTGCCTGTTGAAATACTGTGGCGTCACTTATAATTGTGCGCGACCCCCGGTAGTAGGAGGCTAGGAGGCTAGGAGGTACTCTACTCGCGTGCGACCTGGCTATCCTACCGGGTTCTCGTTGCAAAGACCGCATGGCGACTTCCCCCTGGTGCCCAGAGTCCAGACGTGCTGCCGTTGCCCGTTGATTGGTTCCTCTTGGCTGTCAATGCATTCCAGGCAAACTATCGGTCCACCAGATTTCCGCCTGCCAATATGCTCCAAGAACAAAAGAGAGATTTCAGATCTCTGTGTAGGAAAACACAGAAAAGTGCTATCTAAGGACGTCTTATCTACAGGCACATGTTTCCTGCGGTTCTGTTGACTAGGTATTATAGATAAGGTAGTGAAGAGAGGCGCAAACAGCAAACCACATGTGTATGGTGTAAGCGTACAGGAACCCGACAAAGGGTGAAAATTTGAAACGGTCATGATGAGAAATTTCACGGCCGCTGTTTATGCGAACTGCCTACAAAATTTCTCCGCCGCGGAGATTCGTCATTGCGGGCGGCTTAGCTAAAATATTCAGCTATATTCCGCGTACCGTTCGACTTCCTATCCGCAAACTTTTTATAAATTAATATATATGAATCAAAGCTCTGCTTACTACTAGTACTGAGCGCCCAGAACTACCGATTGAGATACACATGCTTATGATTCTCCACTTTCTATCGTTATGTTGTGCTCGCGTCATCTTCTATGTTGATTTCGCCACTATGCACTTTTTTTGACTTCCAAATCTCAATCTATATTTTTCGTCTTAGAACATGACATATAGCCATGGTAGAAATCGGTTTCCTTTTTCCGACTTTTTAACTAGCTCATCGGTGAAGTGTCAATTTTTGTGGGAGTTTGACGGAGATTTATTAGTATTGATCACTCGAGAAATCGGACATCGACATCGTAGATCAAAGAGAACCATATATACGCTCATTGCTATTGAGGTTTTCACCGACACTATTAATGGGGCACCAAGTATGACAATAGTAGAAAGACCGCCACAACGTTAAAATGAATGTTTCAACTGGCAGGTTGACATTCACCGCTTCTGTTTTCCTCCGTCTGCTTCGTCAACCCATCTACGCGCTGTACAAAACTCATCTCCGGAGAAAAATGCAGCTATTGGGAATACTGGATCAACTCAGAGAAAGTAGAATTGATATAGTCAAAAAGTTTAGTGATTTAGTTAGTGGAATAAAGTGTATTCAGCGATTAAAGGGTGGATATTGCTGCTGAAAACGGTCACCTTACGTATCAGGCAACCTACCAAGTTTACATATATATATATATACATTAAGAATACTTAGGCAGGGATATGAATGTTTGCATGAATCCGTTCGATGAAAATCCATTTTTGTTTTGTTACCTCCACTTTTGTATAAAATCTTCATTGAAGCTGGGCATAATCATTAGTATTTGGTGACAACCCAACTTGATTATAGATCTTACAGTCAGTGAGTTTGTCCTTTTTTTCTTTTGAAGATTTCAACCAGCGACTTCTTATCATTACTACAGAACAAACCAGAACCACCACTTGAAATATTAGTTTTTTAAGTTTGTCCAGTTGGTTTCCCTTTTATTGGTCCACAATAGTGTACTGATATGTAACACAAAGTAACGACGAGTCATGAGACTTTGACTAACTGTGACACAGTGGTGTTTATAACTCTGTCAAATAATAGAAGCTCATATATATATATATTATAGTAATTTTTTAGAGTTTGGAAATCGCAGCTAACCATTTGATTGTGAGCCACAAGGAGAAAGTCCTATATTAGTTTCGTTCATTTCCTATACTTGAAAATGTCCGACAGCGACAAACTCCACGGATTGCAGTGGTGGTAACTGGAGAAGTGGCGTTCACAGGGTCTGTATACTTTGCAACCACGTTATTAGACACTTCACCGCTTTACATACATATATATATATATATATATTAAAGATAGAGAATATGCGACCATGAGTTTTGAACTTTGTGCAAAATCTCCCCACGAGTCAAGATGTCGGACATTGTGTACTGTGGCTCAAAACTTTTTTTGATAAAGAGTGCACTCCCCGTCGGGCGCACAGATAACGGAGCGTTTCTTTTTTTTCTTTTTTTTGCGCTTGGGAATTCTGGGAAAAAAAGCACATATATATATAGATCGGTAAAACCTCTTTTTAAGACTTCTGGCGTATTTGTAGATATCTTCCTTTTCCATTCAGCTACAGGATCAAAATACCCAACAGCTTTTTATTGTCATAATGTCTGAAGAAAAAAAGGTCGACGATTTCAACGTCACCAGTAAGAGCGACTTGAGCTCTGGCTCCTCCAAAGAACAAATCATTGGAGCTGAAGATGTTGAAACACAAGAAAAGAGGCAAAACGTTCTTAGAAAAGCCAAACTCTTCCAACCATGGTTTGAACCAGGTACTACTAAAGAAGAGAAACGTTTGATTGTTAAGTTGGATGTTTTCTTGCTAACTTATTCGTGTTTAGCATGGTTCTTGAAATATTTAGATCAACAAAATATCACGAATGCTTACGCCAACGGTATGAAGGAAGACTTCAACATGACCAAAAACGAACTTTCTTGGTTAAACACGTATTTCACCATTGGTACCATTGTTGGTTCCATTCCAGCCTCTTTGTTGATGACCAAACTTCCACCTAACATCTACTTACCAGCCTGTGATTTCATCTGGGGTTTGTTTGTTTTATTCTTATACAAGTGTACTACTGTTGAGCAAATGTACGCTTTGAGATTCTTGTGTGGTTTCTGTGAAGCTTCTGCCAACCCATGTATTCATTTCATTTTAGGTTCTTTCTACAGAAAGTCAGAATTAGGTAGAAGATCTGCTTTCTTCGTCATCTCTGGAGTTATCTCCCAAGCTATTTCTGGTTTCATTATGAACGGTTTGAACCAAAGTTTGGATGGTAAATTAGGTCTACCATCTTACAAATGGTTGTTCATTATTGATTTCTTAATCGGTGTTCCAGTCGTTATTTGGGGTATTATTGCATTACCAAGCTTGCCAAACAAAGGTGCCAAGGCTTGGTACTTGAGCGAATGGGATAGAGAAAAGATCATTGAAAGAATTGAAACCGATGGTAGAACTCAAGATACCACTCCATGGACCTGGAATTCTGTTAAAGTTATCCTTTCCTCTTGGCAGCCATACGCCTACACCTTGGGTTACAGTTTCTGGTGTTTGACTGCTGGTTCGTACTGCATGCAATTTATGACTTTGTACTTGAAATACAAGGGTAACTACACCTTGACTCAAATTAACTACATGCCAAACGGTATTTCGTGTGTTAACTTGATCACTATGATTTCTTCTGGTATTGTCATTGATATCATCGGTAGAAGATGGCCTGTCTGTATTTTTGTTGGTTTGTTACTGACCGTTGGTTTTGGTGTCTTGAGATCGCATACCGACGATGCCAAGTTGAGAATCTTCGGTTACATCATTACTGGTGTTTACGGTTGTTACACTCCAATCCTATCTGGTTGGGCTAATATCGCCTGTGGTACTGATCCAAAGTTGAGAGCCTTCACTTTGTCGGTTATGGTGGCCATCGGAAGTGCAGTTGTGACTCCATTCCAACAATACGTCTTCCCATCATCCCAAGCTCCATTCTACAAGAGCACCAACGGTTTCTCATACTCTTTAGCCTTCACCATTTGCTTGACTGCTTGGACTGGTATAGGATTACCGCTACTTGAAACCTACATGAACAAGAAGAAGAAGCAAACTGTAGAGGATGATGAAACCGATTCTGGCTTGCCTGTGGCTGACATCTAAACCAGCCTCAATTGCTTTCTTAGTTTACAGTTTTTCTAATATTCACTTTTAATTTCACTTATGTTATTTTCTTGGTTCGACTTCTCATCATAATATATATATATATGTATATATATATATATATATATTGTAGATTAATTCAGTTCTAGAAGGTGTGTCAATGTTCTTCGCCCGAAATTGCCTTCTTACTGGTTTTTTTTGCCATTTTAGTTCTTCCCTTTTAATTCTAAGTTTTCCGGCACCACTATCGAATAATAGATTATGTAATAACTTTCCTCAGGCTGGTAGTGATGTTTACAGTTTTAGGTGATCCTTGGGGGCAGATTACACTATAACTATTACTGCAAACAAAACAATACTTATTGCATCCAATACCTAAGATAAATAAAACAAGAAAGGAACACCTCAGGTTGTCACTGTTGCTGAGATTGTCTGAACTTGTAATGTTGTAAGCTGTAACCAAGAGCAAATTTAAGCAAGGTTGCGTGGCCCGTTAACATAAATTTTGCAGCTGGCAACTTAAAACACTGCGAGCCCGCGCAATGGTTGTGACAGGGTAACCTCAGACCTGCCCCGGCGACTTCGACCAATCGGTGCAACTATGGCCCATGGGGGGGGGTGCCCATGATCGAAGGAAACTTGAACACACCATTTCTTTCCGATTATATAGGGATCCAGAAAAGGATTGTAGCAGGTTTATCCTTGTCTCTCTTTCCATATATACTAACACCGTACGGCAATTAATATGTTGCAACTGCTCCAGAACAGCGTTTTGAACAGATAGCTGGAAGCAAGAGAGCTGCTACATGTTTCATAGAAGTTTTGGTCTTGAAAAGGAAGCTGCTCTGAGTAGCGCCAAGTAAATTACTAGTGAAAGCACTCATGTGGATACTCTCCTTTTAATATAAACGAGGGAGAATTTATATAAATTGGTGATAATTATATTTAAAGTATATAAGAGAGAAAGTGAAAAGTAGACCACGCTATAGAACCAAAAAAAAGACCCCAAAAAATAATGTTATTCACATGAAACAAAGGATAAAGGATGAAGGCAACGAGAAGATGAAATTAGGGGGCATTGCAGTGCACTTTCATATGTTATACGAACAAAAAAAAAACAGACAATCTACAGAACCAGAGTGGTAGCAGAAAGAAGTAAGAAGACGTATCAGGAGCCAATATTGTCGATTGCCATCTTTAGAACCACGGATTCGATAGCATTCAGATAACCGATATTTTTTCCATCAATGAGTTCCCAATAAACAAGCATTTTTAAGGCAACTATAGAAAGAATGAACATGATAATGTAGATCAACAAGCAGCTGAACAGTTTGAATAGGAATCTTATCAAAGCTGAACTAACGGTGCCAAATGAAAATATCGGACTTTTCATGTTTGACACTTGAACCTGAGAACCGACTGAAACAACTTTAATCCGCTCAATTTTTCCCTCCATTATTTTAGATCCTGGAATTATGATTGGATTTTCTGAATCTGAAGAACAAAATTCAGAAAGCAATTGACTGAAGTGACTTTTCTTCCCATCCAAAATCTGGAACTCTTCACCCAACCAATGGTTGAAGCGGCGCTTGCTTTTAATCGATTTAAGCTCTTCTTCGTTGAAGAGGATCCAATCCATCTGAGTCGTGTTTTTAGGATCCGTGACTTTAACTAGAACGTTGAAATAATATTCTTTGGTATTTATTGCTGTTGAACCATAAAGTTTGGGAGAACTTCTCAATCGACCCTTGAAAACTTTACGATGAGAAGCGTTTTTAAGGAGATCCAAGAAAATCGACGATCCAGTTGAATTTTCCGATTGTTGAATAGAACCATCTTCCCCCTTTTTAATCTTGGGAAATATTAAAGAGGTGGTAGCATGACTTGGAGAGTTTGAGATAGATTCATCAACAATGCCACAACGTTCGAAATCGCTTAAATTGACGCTTAAATCGGATAGGCTGTCCACGGAATTCATGTTATAATTTAAACAAAATATTTATTTTTTGATTGTTGATTGTTGATTGTTTGCTTCGTATTTTTTTCTTTTCTTTAAAGTCGAGGATGCTATTGAAGAGTAGGGGAGCGCACGGCAGACTTTATACATCCATCTGAGTGAGTTGAACCATGATGTACTTTCTGGGATGGCTGGTTTCCAATAGCAAGCGCACAGTCTAGCAAGGCTAATTTTTAGTGAATTTGATGACCTGTCATCATAAGATGTTACTGGTCACAAAAATCAAACAAACGAATAAACAAACGCTCTGGCCATACAAATTGGTATACACAGATCTCAGGATCTAGAGACGATATTGAATTTTCGCGCTCACTTCCTCTAGTCACAACGGAAAAATGCGGAGTAGACGCATATATCACCAACAGGTGTTTATTAAACGTACTATACGATGCCGCTTGCTGTTTAGGACAGGTGCATCAAGCACCTCTCCCCGAAAACCCGAGTGATATTTTTATTATAGATACAGGAACTTCCTTCATTCGTCGAATTGCTATATATACGCTGGACTATTACAGTTTCCTGTGTTAAAGCAGCGGTTGATGGCGGTACAACGAGTGGACTCATCCACGTCCCATGCCTATCGGTATTATGAATGAGAATCTACTCCAGTGATTAGGATCATTAATATAAACTTGGATCTCGACTACAATATATATATGCACACATTGAAGGTATAAATTGCACATACAGAAAAAATGTGGTCTAAATAATATAGTTTATATTCACATCCAAAATACTTTAAATTACCGGCTGGTAAGGCTGATCAAAGGATCCAAATTTATAAATTATAATTATATTTTTTTGAAATTTATTTGGGCTAATGCAGACGATTTTGCAACTTGAGGCAGTAATATGCGAGACATGTTCCATAAACGCCCAGCCCGGATTCCTAATTCTCAGTTGGTTATATTTTCCTCCTTTATGATATATATGCAAACCCTGACAATTTAAAGTGGTGTATGCATCCATATACATATATATATATTGTTGGATGCTCTTCCAGCTTTCTTTGAAGAATTAGCCAATCTAACTCGACAAAGATCAATTTTTATCGTGAACTCTTAACTACATCAATCGATCTATTACGGGTTAGGAGGCAGAACATCAAGCAAATTTATAGTAACCATCTTTAAGAGCTAATCAGCGTCTTGGTTCAACCGTGTTTACGGGATTATAAAGGGTCTAAAGGAACTGCATGAGGACAAAGAGCTGTTGGTATAATGTGGTGGGATGACATCATCTACCAGTTGGCAGTATACGTAAAATTCAAGTTCCTCGTAAGTTAAGGTGGCAGAGCGGGTGAATAGCACAGAAAGGGAAGGGAAAACAAAATTGGAACCTGCGATTTGTTGTAATTTATCGTGTTGTTGTTTTTCTCTTTAGTACCGCTGAAGTCTCTGAGAAGGGTGGGTCGGAGTAGGATCTATATTATAAATATTCGATATATATATATATATATATATATATATAGATAAATTTATCGAACTGCCCTCTAGTCTATGAATGGCTACGTGGATACATACAGGAACATTTGCATTCGCCATAGTTGCAAATTGACAAGGTGATTGGCAAAAAGGAGAGCAGTCTACGACTCCAAAACGGATTTAAGTCCGGACCAATTGGTCTTTTGATACCCAGATTACAACGGTTTACGTCATGCGAACAATTGGCTTCTGTACTACTACCTTTCAGCTGAATCTTGATTATATAAATGAAGTCTATATATATATATATATATTATAAATCCATCTATATAGATTATATACATCTGGTTTTAGTTATTTGTTGTGGGAATGACATGAAACAATAGATTTGATGTTATGTTAGAATCTTAAATGAAAAGAAGAAGGTGTATCGATACGACTTCTGCTTAGATTTATATAATATATTATATATACTATAGCGAGGTGCCCATACAACAATAGCACCCGCGTAGTGGTTAAATCAAGTCAGCGGCGTCGTGGCTTTTGTGTGGAGAACAATTTACATCGATCTTTTGCAGATGTACTGCAGCAGTATTGTTCCCAACTCACCGTCGCGGCCAAAAATCTGCAGGAACTAATATACAATCCAGAGTCCATCCCTGGAAGGACGTGGCTGAGCTCACACCGCGTTCACCCTACAATATGCTACATGACTCGGACGGCAGGGATCGCGGGAGGCGACGGCTGCTATGTGGAGACATGGGTATACGCCCGCATGCCCAGTTTCGAGTCGCTCGGCTGGGATGTTCCGTGCGTTTGATATGCTCCGTTGGCTGCCCCGTGTCGCGCCTGACGACACAGAATCCCTGCGGGTACAAGGAGGCAGGGAACGTGATCAATGTGAAGGCACCTTCGGTTGGATCTTGGAGGTTCCCCTGTACTTCTTTTGCCAGCACGGGCCATAGTGCCAGAGCCCAAATCCGCCCGATCCATTCTAGTGGTAATGCATGTATCAGTACATTTAATAAAGCATCAAATATATATATTATATATATGTCTCCTAACAATTACAAGTCCCCCAGCCTTAATTTATTACGTACATTATAGCGTAAATATTATTTTGTCTTTTTGTTCCAGTGATTCTCGCAATTGCTGTGGCAAATGGCGGGTTGGAAAATGGATTTCTGATATAAGCCGGCATTAGCTGTTAACGCCAGCGGTGGTTCAAATAAACAAAGTTGGCCAGTGAGAGGCGGTGAGGAGGCAGTCTTCCCATCTGAGATTTTTTTCAATTAGTACCATGGATTCAATGTATAAATATATATATATATATATTATATATATATATCTGTACATATATTATTATATTTATTATATATATTATATATATTATATATATATCTTATCTCTATCTCTTATATAGATTATTGTAAGAAGATTTTCTATATGCCCATATTCAAGAGAGAATCAAGAATTCACATCAAAACTAATATTCCTCGGCATTTGCCAAATTGCAAAAGATCAGCTCTGCGTCGGCCGCAGCAAACGGTGAGGTCAATCCAAAAAAAAAAAAAAAAAAAAAAACTGGGACAGTGCCAGCATTGGGCACCCCCACTTCCAGCCACAAGTACCGGGCTGGGGCGATACATGGTAGCAGCAAAACTGCGAAACACCGTCTGCCAGCCAAGCTCGCAGCTCCTGTAGTGCCCATTGGAGGCATATTGCACACGCATGTGTGTGTGTGTGGTCTCGAGATCGCTTCCAGCAAGGCGCTGCTGCGGGTAGCAGCTGCCAGCCAATTTTTTTAGAGGCAAATATTTGGGTTGTCTTGTCCTTCCTGTAGTCGTTAACCCATTCCCCCTCTCCAGGAAAACACAACTCCTTCTTCGCCCTCGCCAATCTGCGTCATCATATAATATATTATATATATCTTAAATTCAAGTGGTACGATTTATTATAATGAGAATTGTCAGATTTCATTAAGGATTAAGTGAAAGAAGTAAACGAAAAGAAAAGGGATCCCATATCATCGGTCACTCATGGACACACTCACGGTTGGCCGCCCTACAAGTTGGAAACGGAGCGTTTGTTTGGGTCAATGTGGTTGCAGCTCCAGCTACTGTCCGGGAGCGGTTGTGTTTATGCCTGTCGCTGTAAGCTTTAGACTGTCATCGTTCACGGAGCTCAGACTCAGAGCTGGCATTTTTGGCATCAGGATTCACGAATATGATTAATGGAGAGTCCAAATTACGGAAGAGCTCAAAGTTAGCGCGAGCCAAGCACTCGTTTGCCAATTGCAGCCGTCTCTCGTCGAGCAGCAGTGGCGGTGGTGTGGGCCACTTCTTCGGCGGGCGACGGCAACGTCGGTGGTTGCCCATACATATATATATACCGATACGGGGCTCGATCAATCTAATATCCTCGATTTCTCGAAGCCAAATGGCAAACGCGCGCGATGCGGTGGTGGTGTTGGTGGCGGTGGCGGCAATCCCTGAAAATCGTCCTCCACCCGTTGGAACTTCCAGGGCCCGCTTTCCGTGCGCGGCTGGAGGAGCTTAATTTTTCTTAAATTAAAATGAATTTTAATCATTTTAATTTTTAATTTATATATATTATATATAATTTCTTGATGTGCAGGCTTCCCGCAGTATGTATCTCCAGGTTGAAACTGGTAGCTATAATTTAAATTATATGTATATATATATATATATATGCACTAACTATCCATCATTTGTAGAATGATTGGTTACAACATGGATCCAGTATAGAAGCCAAGTTATCTCATAAATATCTGAGAACCCACACAATTTTTTACCGTTGCAGATTTACTCCTGCTTCTTTTTTTGGAGTGAGAATTTTGAGGCAGCGCAACTCCCAAGTTTCCCGGGGTGGGTCTCAGTCTTCAGAGTCAGATTCAGCTGTCGCTTCTTCCGACAATTAGTATACACTAGTATAAATACTGTATATATATATATAAATTGTATAATTCTTTGGGCTCCCTGGTGCGCCTCCACCAGTCTTATTGGAATTTGGAACAATTGCATCGTTTCTTTCAGAAACCCTACCAGCTTGATTGTAGTCCAACTGGAGTCAAGGGTGCAGGTATCAGATGGCACAGACACACGGGCGCCATAGGGGCCCCTTCCTCTCTCGACTCTCCACCGCTGGTAACTAACTGCATATAGCCGTTGCGGTGCTTCTATGTTTGGACTTATCTTACTGGTGGGAGTCGTTTCTTTAATACTAAAATTCGTGCAAACCGTTGTTGAAAAATAGCAACAAAACAAATGGATACTCTAGAACAAGCCCGGTGAAATTGCAATTGACTGCAACAGACTGGTTTGTTTCAAAACTAAGCAAATTGGGAATTTTCAAGAAGATGTACGATGTGTATTTTGTGAGGCCTTTTTTTTTTCTTTTTTTTTCGGGGGTGGAGGCCAAAATGTGGTCTCCTTCAAATCAAAGGTAGCATGCACCAAGAAGATTTCTCGTTTCAACTTTGGTGTAACCATATGTGTTTCAAAATGAATTATAGCTATATCTTGATTCTTCATGGGCGATTTTTTTTTTTTTTTGTTTTTACGAAGATACGTATGTAACTTACTTATAATTACAATGAGAGTTGTCACTTCTTAAACGAGCCGCTTGAGGGTTGTTTGTTTTGGCGTTTGTTTTCCTCTGACTTCTCTACTTACTACCTGAGTTCTTTGGAGTTTAGCAGATCTTGCTAATGAAATACAGAACATTTCTCCTTTTCTATTCTTTTCTTGAATATTCGTCCAGATTTGTTATTTAGGAGTTCAACCATTTCACTTTGGGAGCCAGCTGATCTGGTAGCGAGAGAGCTTGTGCTCGACGTTTCGATGTTTCAGAACAACGGTTGCAGTCTTCTATCGGGAGCAGCATGTGGAATTTTGAATTAAATAAGCTCAGAATACTTGAATTCAGCAATATTAATCAATAGTTTACTATTCTTTCATTTGTGGTCTTTTTTGAAGCATATTTCAATGTCGTTAAGTTGATTACTTGAAAACATAAACAAAACCAGGGAATAGGATCGTGGTAGGGTTTTTTATCAGCTTAAATTGATCTACCTACTCATGAGAATGTCTACCTATAGATTTACCAAAACATAGACAATTTAAAGAAAAGAAAGATCTGACTTTGGACTGATGTTCAAAGGTATTGATTGTGTTTCAAGCGTTTTTGTTTTTCTCAAACTTCCGGGGCAGATCACTCCATACCATAGCAAAAGATTAATGTGTCGGCATTACTTCAAATCTTTGAAATTAGCAAGGACATTTCTTTTAACGCACAATGACAAGTCGTGATTAATTCAGATGAAGACAGGTACGAGCCTTTTAAAACAGAATTCTGCACTTTGCCACTTTAGTAATAGCGAACTGTTTGAGACAGGTTACTGCAGTAGGAACTGGATTAGGTTTGTCTATCAATCTTAATACAATGCTCAACAACTACTCCGACGTATTCTAAAGTAGTTTAAGGAGGATGAAGCTATAGCTAAGCTCCGTCTTTTGACCGGAGTCCTATTCAATAATTCAGGAGTTGATAAGAAAAGTGAATCTTTTTATGTATCCGTTGGGACCGCTTATCTTCTAGTGTTTTGCAGACATTACAAAGACATTCTTTGGCTCTAATTTATCCTAAGTGCTTTGAAAAATATATAGCTCATTTCAAGTTTGTTCCCGGGTTCCTATTTAATAATTAGACTAGGGACATTGCTACTGTTTGAAGACAATGTCTCTGTTAATCTCTGAATATCTTTGATCTTATTCAAAAAAACAACAAGCAAAATTTAATTCTAACAGATAGGTATCTCTTGTCTGTTCTATCTATCTTACTCCGTTTCCTTATCCATAGGTCAGATTCTTTGTAAATACAGCCAGAAATATCTTGTAAATGGGATTGTAGCAATAATCCTTAACTAATAGCCTTTGAAACATTGAAGTACATTTAATACTTTGAAACATTACGTTAATGAATAATAGTAAAACTTGTGGGTTTTCATAGGTGCCAGCACATGGCTCCGAGGGGAGCGGCCAAGAGGAATCTAGTTCTGAACAAAGTACAGTTGGTCAATGTGTCTCGAGCAGCAAATCCAAATTTCCATTTCATTAGCCCTATAATAGAAAGAACTATTTTGAATTGCAATATAATTTATATTTAAAATAGTAACGATCAAAACAACATGATGTTACTATATAACAGGTTAGCATACAAATCTTTTTTCCTATTTCGGATCAGGCAAGTGGCTGCATTTGGGAAGCAGCGTGGTGATCGTGTCGCCCGCTGATTTTTTTAATGAACGAACGAAAGCTGCAAAAACCAACTTGCTGGTGACAATTTAAAGGGGTATGTTTGTCAATTGTTTCTTATCAGGGATAATGCTAGTCAGCTAGTTACATGTTTCTAGCCTTCAATTGTCCTGAAGGAGCACCACCAGAAGTACTGAAACTCTACAATGTACTGTCTTTTATTTTAATGACAAAGATATATATAAAAAAGAAGTTGTGGGAAGCGATAGTAAACAATGTATAGTAGCAAAAGTAGAACAGGGAAAAAAGAAAACACCTATAAATGAAAGAGAAAAGAGCCATAGAAAAAAATACAAGTAACCGAATAGACCAAAATCGTAAAACACGTTAAATACATAACCAAACTAATAATATAACAGATGACGAAAAGAAAACATCAGAACTTCCTCTCTTTGTCAAACATGCTATAAGATACCATATCTTATCAACTCCTCTTGAGGAACACCGCACCTTTTCAAACTTCTTTGGCCCCTCCAGTGGTTGATCAACTGGTAAGGACGGTTGAACTTCTTACCGCAACCCCAAGACATTCCTACATTTTCACCTCTTCTGATGATTCCTCCACAGGAGTGGGTCTTGGAACGACGATGCTGCTCTCTGATGTGTCTACGTAAATAGTCCTTCGATAGGAAAGTTCCCTTGTACTTACACTTTGGGTAGTTGCATCTGAACCGGATTCTATCGTTGACATCCAAGTTTGATGAATTGGCATCCACCTCTTGTTTGATGTTGGCATCTATGGAGTCGGTATCTGACATCTCACCGTCGTCTACTTCATCGGATGAAGAATCCGATCCATGAGAAGAGAAGGAATCGGACTGTGATGACGATGAATTTGAAGTTTCTGTAACTTTTGAACGTTGTCTTTTAGCTCTCTTGGAGGTCTTCTTGTGTGTAGTGTCAAGTTCCTCTTCGGATGTACTCTCCTGTGCCTGCTGTTGTTTATCTTCGGTTGTGCCGACACTGCTGCTCTTAAGAGAGGGCAAAGTCAGTGGTTTGGAATCTTTCTGTTGCTTTAGCGGTTGTGGCAGGTTAGAATTCGAAGATGGTGGAATGTAATATGATGCTATGGAGCTAACCATTAAGGGTGAGATCTTCATGCTGCTGGTGTAATTACTTGATCGAGTGGTCACCAATGCAACCGTCGTTGGGGAAGAACGTGAGGCTACAGGAGTTGAAGTCGGAGTAGTTGATAACAACGGTGGTTGCTGCTGCTGCTGCTGCTGCTGCTGCTGCTGTTGTTGTTGTTGTTGTAGGTAGTATGGGGTTGGAAATATCTTGTAATCTTCCATCTTCTTCTCAGCAGAGTCGTTGAATTTATATAAGTAGAAAGGAGTAGACAGCGGCTGATGCGATGCTGTTGCCGGAGAATACGATAAGGGAACATGTGAACTATTCTGCTGTTGTAAAGCTGTTGGTGGCAGGGGAGGAGGTGGTAGAGGCAGTTGTGATAGTGGATGTGGTGGCGGCGGATGATAATAGAGCTGGTTGTGTGGTTGGTATTGGTTAAAAGGGTTCAGTTGGTGATGGATCAGGGGAGTTTGAGCGGATCTATTGAAGTCGTTCAGAGGGTTGTGAGATGTGTTCAACATGGTGTAAAGCGTAACAACGGGTTTGTAGAAAGTTTGTGTAGAGTGATGAAAAGAATTTATAAAGTAGCCGAAGTATTGAATGGAGCAAGCCTGTGGAAAGGAGCAAAAACAAAAAATATGTATGTATGAATGAATGTAAGAAAGTGGAATATGGTACTGAATGAGATTCAAGGAAATAGTAGGATTAAGGGCTGTTTATCAGACGAAAGGAGTAAAATTGGATAAAAAGAAGAAGAGCAAGAAAAAACTAAATATGGATTCCAAATACTAGTTGGTAGGCATGTATAGGGAAGAAAGAGCTAGTCCTCACTCACACAAATCACAGCTAGGATATTATACTGTAGATGTGCACATACAGCACTGCAATTTAAATCACAGAGCTCTCAAATATAGACATGCTCATACAAATTTATTTCTATTATATACAATATTATATAAATTATATAAATATTATATTAAGTGGTCGGCATGCATGCATCGTGTAATAAATGAGCCGCTAATGCTCGGCGCCCGCTCGCCATGTCGCCATGCGTTTGCGTTTTACCCACATGGGGCTGTGTGTCTCCTTGCCATAGCTCGCATCACTCTGGCCCCTGGACTTCCCCAAGGTGTAATGTCCGCACTGTGCAGCTGAGCGCTGTCATATTTGCGGCGGTGCGGATACTCCTTGGCGGGAGAGCCCAGTCAAGACTCAAGGGCCAAAGCTCTCGATTGACCCCCCCCCCTCTGCCACACCAGGAGCGCCGGCGAATACGGGTGTGATGTGGCGTGTGAGAAGCTACATTAATTAAAATTTGTATATATATTTTGACCTAGAAGGGATTCATCGATCTTCTGGACTTTTCATGGGGTGTGCGGCTGTCACCCGTTGGGTCCCGGAATCGCTACAGCTCCCTGTTTCTTCTTCGCTGTTTCTGATGTGGGCGTCGGCCTCGGCGGCGATGTGTGTGAGGATGAGGACGAAGATGCTTTCGTTGATGAGGGTGACGGTTGTAATGTATATATATATATATATATATTATATATTATAAATTATCCCTTCAATTATAGTTTGATGGTATAAATATAAATATATAGGTATATGGTATTCTCAATGCAATATCCACCCGTTTATGAGAGAATCTTTTTATCGGAGAGATTACTCGCTTTTCTTCGTCTCATCTCGGCCCTATAGCTCCGTGACTCCCGAACGGACTTTGGGGTGTGGAAACGATGAACATCGAGGGAGCAACTAGATGGTGTACTAGACATGTTCCGATTATGACAAATGGTAGCCTGTACGTATTTTCCATGGTTTAGATCAATATTCACTCGACTAGTAATTCTTAAATACTATATATATATATATATGGACATGCAAGGCAAGAGCCATGGTTCTGTGCTCTAGCCATATAATATATAATATATATTATATCCAGCTATATGATATATATATATATATATATATATAATATATATATGGCATTTGTACTGCGCCACCCCAGACAAGCTGAATCCTTGAATTGATATGCTAACATCAACACAAAGTGCTCCGATCAATCGATTGATCGACCAATTTTTCATGTTTCGGCCAAATCACCGTGCATCTCCAGAAACTAGGCGCAAGCGCAGCCCATCCCAATTATGAGCCATACCTATATATATATATATATATATATAATAATTATGATAGTCGAATTACAATTTCCATATATATATATATATATGTATATGTAGACACGTTGTTATATGGCCAGGCTTGGGAAACTGAGATGGATCACAAGATTGCAATGTGTATTAGAAGGCTCGCGATTCGTCCTATCTTCCATTTGCTCCTCCATGAATCGTGAACAGCGAGCTAACTTCTAGGTTAAATGTTAACTGTAATTTGGGCCCCAGCAGAAAGTGCGTGCGAAAACTATATATATAATATATATATATAACCACAGCGCCCCAATTCGTACGTGCCCGCGAGTTGCCCAGGCTGGTAGGGCCAGTCCCCACCCCCCGCACACAGTTGAGTGGCACAAGCCGTGGCAGTGGAATGGCGCTCCCAGTCCCCACCGCCGCACAAGGGGAAAAACCGTTGGACAACTCAACGATCCGCCCACAGATGGTTGCCTGTAATACAAGCTGGCACACCGCCTTCCTTTCATCGCCTTGTTTGGAAGCAACAGGACAACATCCAAGATTGAGAAGCGTTTAAGTTCTATTTGTGGGGCGTTCGGGACACATTTAAATCGTACGTTGTGTAACTGCAGCAACTTCTTGTATAAAAACTAGAACCTATATATATCTATATATATATATATATATATATAAGTTAAATATATGAGTCAAACTGGACAACAATGGTTCCACCTATACGGCTTCAAGCACTTATAATTTCTATAACTCACACACATAATTTTGGAAAATATATAGGGCAGGCGGCTCTGAGACTTTGGTCCCCAGTAAATTGGACGGCTCAATTACGTAAATTCTGTCCTTTACTTGTAAGTACTAGTGTTTTTTTTTTTTTTTGATCCGATTATTTGTTCTTATACGGTAAAGAGCCGATGTTGGACTTATTGTTGGAGTAATAAATAATGTCCAAGTGTATATATTTGAACGTTGTTCTTTGAGAAAAAAAACAGGTTAGTATACAAAAGTGGAAAATAAGAATCTTTATCCGGAGGAACGCTAGATGAAGTTCATGCCAAAATAAAACTATAAATTTTTATAGCCAATACGGCCCAATAGTTGTTGGCAATTTGGTAAAAGGTTTAATTTACGTAATCGAGGCACCCGATTTATCGTTTTTAATATTTTACTGCGCCGCACTGCATTCGAAACTAATTGGCTTAATACATTTTTGCAATGGTTTGTCACGTGATCATATTGTGCCATAAAATGGTTTGAAGCTGACGATAATTCAAATTAATATGGCATAAGATATTAGTTTATTGTAAAAGAGTATGTATAACTGTTGATACTACTATGTGTTTTGGAAGGCCGGCTGAAATCTGCAATTTCAAGCATCACATAATATGTTGAGATCGTTCTCGTTACAACAACAGTACGTTCTGCAAAATGAGGGATGAAGTCAAAGTTTAAGGCCACCCTTTTCCTAGTGCACGCTATGGCAAGCAAGATTACTGGATATGCCTATATCCTTTCAATGCAACTCTTTATCCATCAAGCAAATTGGGGCGTGATTGGCAAAGAACATTTTGCTATTCGTTTTGGTTCTAGAGAAATCAGCTGCGATACCACAGTCAAATCGGCTCTTATCAAACCAGATCACAAACCACTCTACGAGCTCAATCTGCTAAACCATCTCACTATAACGTATTATAGAATATTAATGCCACCTTAACAAGCTTATAATACAAATTATCAGGGAAACCAATCAGTACTTTTATATATACCACATCTTTTCCTTTCCAAAGAGTTTTTATGTCATAGATTATCTAACTCTACCGATTCTCGGCGTCTCGCGGCCGGCGTGCCGTTCGTTGGGCAGCTGCAATTTTCCCCCGGCGGCGGCCGTGACGGTGACAACGCCAGCGGGCAGATGCCAGAGTGGCTGCATCCAGAAACTATAGATATATACTTAATCTGGCACCGGTTACTCGCCGTTCGGTACATTTTTTTTTCGCTCTCCTTACCTTTTTCTTGCCCTTATAATGTATTCGTTTTAACTCTTTTTTTGTTTTTAATCGATACAGATTTGATATATATATATATAAGAAATTATTCTCAAGCCATTCTTTACAGTTTGCATTGATTGATCATTTCCAGTTTTTGTTCCATATCAAATATTTAACAACTACTAATTCAATCTCATTATAATAACTTTGGAATGTCTTGTTGCTGCTGCTTTTGTGACTGCTGTTGCTGTGACTGCATATTGGCTATTCTTGCCTTCATCTTCCCACCTTTCCCAGTGATGGTGAAAAGAGGTATATGTTCCTGTGATGTTTTGATCAACATCTGTTTGTGCATATTGGGTTACGTCCCTGGTTTGATCCATTCTTGGTACATCATCTTGACTTACCCAGATCGTTACGACGACTATGTCGACATTGAAAGACAACAGATCTTTGTGCAATCTCCTCCTGGTTCTCCAGCTGTCTACGTGACTCAAAATCCAGACCAAACTAGAATCAGATTCTCTCATCCTGAACCTTTCAGGGACACCCACGAATCCCACCACACTGAAGGCCAATTACAAAGACCTTTGAGTCCCTTAAGCAGATCTCCTGCCTCTGTCAATAATCAACAACCAGCTTCACAACAGGAACCTCAGTTGTATCCAAATCTAAACAGTATCAACAACAACAATAGCAATAATAGAATATATGCACCAAGTCCACTGTCGTCTGCTCCAGTCCAAGGTTCCAACTACGGTTCCACTTTACTAGACCAGGACGAAACTGTTCCTGCGGAAGCTCCTCCTTCTTATGACAACGTCATGAATGAGACTGCTAAACAATACAGATAGAACAATTTATATTTCTTGGTCATTTATTCATTCATTCGTGTATTATAGAGAGTTATCCGCTAGGTTGTGATTATTGTATATACAAGAATTTTTATACATCTTAAAAATGGAAAGAAAAATTACGATGGTCTTTTTTCTTTTCTTTATTTTCAATTTTATTTTGAGCTTTTTCTGACTATTTTCAGTCTTTTTACTTTTAATTTTCACTTATTGGTTTTCTTTCACTTTTTACTTTTAATATCTCATAATGTTATTCGGGTCGTCTTCAGCATATATACATGCGTCGTGTGCTTGATGTAGGTGTAGTTATACTCTATATATATATATTAATGTCTTATAAAAATTTCGTATATTATGTAGTCGCGTCGCCCCCGTATAGGTCTCGACTCTCGAGTCTATTCAACGAGTCGGCAACTCCCCGAAGCCCTTCCAAAAACTATAAAGAGATTTTTGGAGCTTCTGAATCGTAGCAGATGAATCGATTTTACTTTCTCCTTGAGGGCAAAATTATAAACAATCCATCATTATTATGACTTCAGATGGAGAATCTAAATGTCCAAGCATACAGCATCCATCAAATGCGAAATATAAGCTTCGATTGATCCATAGAAACATACATAAAGACAACTTAGTGTCAACATGCAAGATTTCACCAGACGGGAAGATCTTGGCAACTGCTTCTTCTACGGATAAGACCATCAAATTGTGGGATTTCAAAAATGTTGATTCAAATACAGATGGGCATTTGAAGTTGATCAGAACTTTGTTTGGGCACACTAAGGGCATATCTGACGTTGTGTTCTCTCCTAATTCGCAGTACTTGGCATCGGCATCGGACGATCTCACGGTGAGGATTTGGAACGTGCAGTTTGGAGAACAAATTCAGATCTTGAAAGGACACACGTACCACATCAACACCTTGTGTTTCAATTACAAAGGATCGATATTGTTAAGTGGATCGAGTGATGAGAATATAAGGATCTGGGATTTGAAGAAAGGTAAATGTTTGAAGATCCTCAGTGCACATTCAGACCCCATATCTTCGCTGGACTTCAGTTTTGATGGGAGTATCATAGCAAGTGGAAGTTACGATGGGTTGATCAGGCTGTTCGATTTGGAAACTGGTCAGTGTTTGAAGACATTGATCTACGATAAGATTGGTAGTTCGTTTCCAATCAGCTTTGTCAGGTTTTCACCTAATTCAAAGTACGTATTGAGTAGCTCGTTGGATGGGTTTTTGCGGTTGTGGAACTTCATGGATAACAAAGTGGTTAAAACTTTCAAGAACAGTGACTCGAAACCGGTGTCTGATTTGTACAACTTGAGCACGAATTTCATCACTTTCCACAACGAGTCCATGATTTGTTCGGGTGATCAGTTTGGTAACATCATCTTTTGGGATTTACAATCGAAGGAAATCTTGTTTAAGTTGTCTGCATCGTCGACAGAATCGCCGATCATGCAGGTTGAAAGTTTCAACGATGGAGAGTTGTTGATCAGTTCGTCTTTAAGTGGTGACGTGTGTATTTGGGATTATGTTTATTAGTTTATTAGCTGTACATTATTTATTGTCAATTCGAAAGTAATAAAGAATAAAAAACAAAACAAAAAAAAAAAAAGAATATTTATATACAAAGTTTTTGTTATTATGGATATTATTATGCTGATCTAAGTATAGTTATTTGTTAACGTACTCATGTAGAGGTCTATATAGAATCCATAGGGTTCTGAAAGACTGTATGATATTGTCGAAAGGAAGAACTCATAACAACTTAAAGACCACGGTTTCCAGTCCAAAGCCGCCTCCTTCTAAGAAGAGGTCTCTGTAAAGTGATATTCAAATTAAGCAGAAAAATGTGAGAACCAATTGTCTAGGGATTTCTGGTTAGTCCTAAAGAATCAAAGATCCAACGAACCGTCTTCGAGACTCGAACCGTCAAGACTCCGTTCTCGATTCCTCGAGAGTCGAACTGTGCATCCAAATGCGACGATAGATGCCTACACTCGTTGCAATCTTAGTATAAAGTATTTTTATATATTTTGCAATACAACTAAGTTGTTGACAGCAAATGAAATCAGATTGGAGTACACAAAAAAAAAATAATTAAAATAGTTATCCCAACTTAATTAAACTTGGACATTCTTCAAACACAAGCAGATGGAAGAGGGAGTAAGAAAGAAAGACAAAAAAAAAGGTTGAATTGGAAAAAGCTTCAAAGCATGAAGTTCACGATTTGATTAGGTGTGAGTAAAACAAAACAAGAAAAAATTAAAAAGACATGATAGAATTCCAGGAGTCTCAAATGACCACCACTAAATCAACCAGTAGCCGTACTAAGTTGCAGTTACTTCTGGTTCCACAGTAACAGGAGCCTCTTCAACAGGAGCAACTTCAACAGGAGAAGTAGTTGGAGTCTCCTTCTTGGTGCTTGAACCGAATCTTTTTTGTAAGCTTTCGTATTGAGCTCTCAAAAATCTAATAATTCTTCTGATTGGCATTTCTAGTGTTTGCAATTAATGTTTATAAGTTTGTGTGTGTAAGTGTATGTGGAGATAGAAAACAAAAGAGGTTAAAAGTGAAGAGGGTACAGGAAAAGGGGAAAAATCAGAAGGTTGGGCATTTCAGAGGATCCCATTGCCCTCTTATAGAAACGATAAGAAGGCTTCGAGGGGCTCATAGTCGACGCTTCCCACATCCAGACTCTCCCTTATGACAAGTGGAAAGCATGGTAACTGTCGTACCAACAAGAACAAAAGAAAACAGGGTAATTAAGTGTACAAAACTAACTGCATCGTGTGTTCGAATTTGGAATTGACAACAAAATGACTTACATAATTCATTGCGTCATCATTCATTTTCCCTCCAAAACTTGTGTTGATCTTGGATGCTCTCGAACATGGACAAAACACTCAAACCTTCACGGTACAAAGTAGTCATTTAAAACGCAATATTACAATGATTAATAGCAATAATAAAGAAACTAGTATACATTATGAGAAACTCCCTAAATAGTTAGAAAACAAAAAAGTAACTACACCCGAAAACATTAACTGAACCAAATAAAAGAATTTTGAAAATCAAGCAACCGAAATAATATCATACAAAGAGTAAGCTGAGAAAAACTTATTCAATAATAAATAAGCAAACAAAACTTATAATTCTTGAGAAGCTTTGGCCTTTGCAGACTTCTTTGGCAACAAGTTGGAGTGAATGTTTGGCAAGACACCACCTTGGGCAATGGTAACGTGACCCAACAACTTGTTCAATTCTTCATCGTTTCTGATGGCCAATTGCAAGTGTCTTGGGATGATTCTGGTCTTCTTGTTATCTCTAGCAGCGTTACCGGCCAATTCCAAGATTTCGGCAGCCAAGTATTCTAGAACGGCAGTCAAGTAAACTGGGGCACCAGAACCAACTCTTTGAGCGTAGTTACCTTTCTTTAAAAGTCTGTGGATTCTACCGACTGGGAAGGTCAAACCAGCCTTGGAAGATCTTGAAGTTGAAGCTTTTTCGGAAGAACCTGCTTTACCACCTTTACCGGACATTTTTGATTATAATTGATATGTTTGATTGAAATTTAGATATGGATCAAAAAAGAAACAAACAAAAATATAATATAAAGACAGAACGACCAGCAGTTAGCAAACAAGGAGAGAAACGCAGTAGTTTATATATTGGAAGAAACTGAATTGCGCAACCGAAGGAGGCAACGAGCCGTGCAACCAGACGGCCAATCACCGTCCAGAGTGATGGAGTGACACAGTTGGGAAACTGGAAGGTGGCAAAAAAAACAATCAAATGCGTGGCCACACCACCCGTGCCAGAATTTACACCCCAGTTGTTAAATTCTGGCACGCTATCCGAGGTGCGAAACTGGGCATAGCGAGCGCAACGGTGAACTTCCAGCTGGGGATTCGAATATTGTGTGTGGCATCTCGTTTTTTTTTTTTTTTGCTATCTCGCTCCCTCCCTCGCGCGCGCGCACCTTTGTGTTGCGCACTCCCCTTTCCGCCCGCCTTTTCGGTTCAAGTGGATTTTGTATATAAGTCGTCACGTCTGCCCTCTTTTGGTCTTCACCTTCAACTAGTTCGGCTATGAGAAAATACTTTAAGTTTTCTTTTCTTTCTTCTTCTCCTCTCTCTATATCCAATAAATCTAATTTATTTTATACTATCACATTACAATGGCACCAAAAGCAGAAAAGAAACCAGCTTCCAAGGCTCCAGCTGAAAAGAAACCAGCAGGTAAGAAGACCGCTGCTTCCTCCGAACCAAAGAAGAGATCTAAGACCAGAAAGGAGACTTACTCCTCTTACATCTACAAGGTGTTGAAGCAAACCCACCCAGATACTGGTATCTCCCAAAAGGCTATGTCGATTATGAACTCTTTTGTCAACGATATCTTTGAAAGAATCGCTTCCGAAGCTTCTAAGTTGGCTGCTTACAACAAGAAGTCCACCATCTCTGCCAGAGAAATCCAAACCGCTGTTAGATTGATCTTGCCAGGTGAATTGGCTAAGCACGCTGTCTCTGAAGGTACTAGAGCTGTCACCAAGTACACTTCTGCTACTTCCGCTTAATTCAATTCGAGCCAATAGTGATTGATTCGTCTTATTTTTTGTCTTGTGTTTTTTAATTTATTTGGAAAAAAAAAGGAATCTTTTCTTGCTCAGTGTTTTTTTTCTTCTCTTTCTATAATCTAGTTTATTTTAGGGTGTATATTAGTATTCTTAATGGGAATGATTTCTATTATTATAAGTTGAAGTTTTGTAATGTTTTGTACTCTTTGTGTATCAATGAGTGGAATTATTTTTTGGTGGCGAGGAACGCGATCGTTGTTTATGCACTCGATCCCCGGTGAGACAATTTGTCAGTTTCCCCAACCACGTTTACTTGACACAAGTCGCCGTATACAACGAGTTAATCCCGTTCGTCATTAAATCAGTTTATTTTAAATTTGTTATTTATATTGCTCATCTTCAAGAGAAGTTTTCAGTTTTCCATTTTAAGCAGAAGATATCATTCGATCGAGATACTGAAAGAGCGATTCATTTAGGTGCCGTAAACATCCTTGCATAGCAACAAACTCACTGTTGTACATGATGTGGTGAAAATTATCGATTTTCTTCCTCTCCTTGCATATTACCCAACTACTAGTTAACTAAATCGATAGATCCTAAAATACTACAAATCATGTAATGCTAATTATTGAGAAATTTTTGATTAGTTTTGTTAGAAAAGGCCTAAATTGAATTTTTTTAATTTGAAATCTTCAGCTTAAAGAATCTTGAGATGCATGCAAATTACATTTCGAAAATGTTGTTTTATAGGATTTAAAGTTCTACGGTTTTTGGTAACTATTCTTTTGTAGCTTCAGTGTACATAACACTTTTCAGGGCTATGTGTACAAGATTCATAGGATCTTTATGAGGTAATTATGAATGAATTAATCAATTAAATGTTACATCAAACTATCACAAAGAATACCAGACAGATGTGATACACTACAGTCTATAAATATATAGATAAAATATATAGAAAACTTCTCATTCTAATGAAAAAGTACAGAATGGGGATAGTCTATATGAACAGGAATTGAATATAATACTATGGGAATGATGTGGAATACTTGGAGAAGAAGTATTCAGTAGTGAAGAATGCTATATGATGTAGCGGAATAGAACCAGTCAACTATCGCTGTGGATTGTACATCTGTGAGAACCAGATGGACAGTAAGCAGCTGTGGCAATGCTAGACTATGCTGACAGGATTTCAACGACAAATTAGAATGAACCATTTCATATAGATTCAACATTATAAAACTCTATGAATTCTTAATAGAAGTAACGTTCCCTTTTAACTATTACTGCACTAGTAAAGTACATTAAATAATCGACAGTAATGTACCCTTGGATTTTCACACTACTATGAAAAGTATAGAACGTTAGTTATAGAATGTAGATTATTTAAAGATGATCTAAGTATAATTGTTCATGGATTGAATTCACGTAATAGACTATATAAGATATAGAGAGTCCTGAAAGACAGTGTGGATAAGTCTGTCGGTTGATCTCTCAAACAACCTAAAGAACATTGTTTTCAGTCCTAAAATGCCCCCTCTAAGAAGAAGGACGCCTAAAGTAGTAGATAACGGAAAGGAAACAATTAAAAGATCTGAAGTACTTAAGAATACTTGGTTTGTTCGCAGAACCAACGTCGATAAGCGCCAACGTCGATAAGCGTATAAGTAATTAAATAAAGTTACAGTTCTACAATATGGGAGCCAAATTCCAATTCGACTTCTAAGTTCTCAATCGCACAAGCCAGATAGGATGACATAACATCTTAGACTATCAAATGTCGTGTAACTTTTCCAAATGGATCTCAAAAAAATTTTATAGACCGAATTTTTTTTTTTTTTTCAGTACGGATTAAATAAATCTCTATTGACTTCAAGGTATAAACTGAAACATTGGAAGTTCCATAAAATCCATATAGTTCAGACGAATCCATTGATAGACATACCATGTCGATCTCAGAGCCATTTGTAGTGACCTCACTACCACGTTTACCTGCAAAGTCTGACGTTTCCAAGATATGTACGATTGCAAACGTTGATTCACCAACCTCAAACACATTTGATATCGGGATAAGTGGCTCGTTT
Source organism: Ogataea sithepensis (assembly GCA_030564825.1). Taxonomy (NCBI): domain Eukaryota; kingdom Fungi; phylum Ascomycota; class Pichiomycetes; order Pichiales; family Pichiaceae; genus Ogataea; species Ogataea sithepensis. The sequence goes on along the minus strand of JAJMAB010000006.1, from coordinate 71,054 downwards.
ATAGCAACTTTTATAACTAGACCAACCCCAAAGATGGTGTGGTCATATTCATTATCACCACAATGTACCGTTGACTCTTTAGATTCCTACACTTTTGAACAAGACGATGAAAAAGAAGAACAGAAACTGTTTGCAATAGGGTTAACCGAGCGTAAGAAAAACGTCTTAAAGTTGATCAGTTATGGGAAAGCCCCAAAAAGCGGTGAAGAAGATAACGAACAAGGAGGAGAAGAAGATTTTGAAAACAAATCTGTTTCTGTCAACAACGAAGAAGAGAGAAATACAGCTGAACCTGAATCTTTAAGAGAGGTTAAAGTGAAGGATATCAAAGTTTCCAGTGAAATTATTGGCCTGAAAATTGCAACTACCGGTGATAGAGTTTATTCTTTAACCAAGAATGGATTGATCCAAATATGGAAATTCAACATGGAAGCAGATGCTGACGACCCAATCTTCAGCCATGAACCAACCTTAAAGAACAAGACAAACATCATTTTCCATTGTTTTATAAAACCAGAGGAATTAAACATAGACAAAAAAGTTGAGAAAATCGAATCTTTGTTGCTGACCGTTGAATTACAGAAAAATTCAATGAACGTGAAGATTTTTGCATTGCAACAATCAGCAATTTTGGAAGTTTCTAATTCTCTCATTGAATCAATAGATTTGAAAAGCATAACAAACTTCAAGCTAAGCTACGAACCATCCGGAAATCTACTATTTTTAGAGGAATCTGGAAGCAAATCGCAGTTACACGTTTTTTCACTACCGAGTACGAAAAAGCAAAAAACTATAGATCTATCGAAAGTTTTTGAGAACGAAGCACAACAACCAATAACGACGTCTATTTTACCAGCAGCACCAAACAGAGTGCTAATCTCCAAAGGAAGTTCCATTGCATTGATAGATTTGAAATTCAAGTCAAACTTGGGCACTTTTGATTTATATTCCAAATCTAAACTACCTCAAAGCACCAAGACTCCAAGACAAGCTTGCTTGTTGAAGTGCCCAGTTGTCAACGGTAACTCGCTCAGAACTAAGGAGACTTTCACTTTGGCGTTATTGAAAAACCACAAGGAAAATTTTGCCCTACTTGAGTACGTTTCAATCGACGTTGGTTTAGGTAAGTTGAGTTACTCTTTGGGTAAAGGTTTGAAGAGTTCTGAGGATTCCCAATTTGTTGGATTGCCTAGTCTACTTGTAGATTCTGAATTTGAGAATACATCCACAGAGGTTAAGAAGTTGAACGAAAGATTTACCGGACTTACTGAAGAGGCTGATTCATTTTACAAGAACCTAGTTTCTTTGAAAGAGCAAGCGAAACTCGATGAATTTGAAAACTCTTTGGTTACATTCTTGAAGAACAATGTTGAGCCATCGGCAGATAACCACTACCATCACCAACAACAACAACAACAACAGCAGCAACAATTCAGAGTCTTTGAGGTTGAAAAGGATAGAGTCGTTGATTCAAAGTTGATAGCACAGTTGACCGAACTATTGTTCGAGGTTGCCGATGGTAAATTGGTTAAATTGAACGTTGACTTCTTACCTGAAAATTCCCTAACCTACCTACTCACTCATCCTCTATTCCCATCTCAATTCACAAAGGGCCTACTACACATATTGAAGGACTATCCAAGATTAATGAGACAGGCCATCGTCACGTGCCCTAATTTGATCTGCACAGATTTAATCGAACAGTTAAGTCTTGTTGAAAATGAAGATATCTTCAAAGATTTGATAGCAAGGTTGGTTGAAGAATTTTCAACGGAGACTATCACCAAGGAGACGATCAAGTTGATCAAATCCAAAAACAGCGATGAGAATAACGACGTTGATTTGGATAAGATAATAATGAAGATCATCCGTTTGAATTACGGTTACGAAATTTTGAACTCTTTCATCGATTCTAATGGGTTGGTGTTGAGTTTACATTACTCTAAGAACGAATCACAACTATCTAAGTTGATGATGAAGTCACAATTGAAAGTTGATTCGTTGGTGATGGACACCCAGTTGTTGACTTTGATAAACCAAACTTTGTTGTTGTCAGAAAAGGAACAGGCACAGGACAAGAAATCAAAGAAGACAAGCAGTAAGAAGAGACAAGTTGAATTCAATAACGAAAGTATTGTCGTTGAGACCAGCAAATTAGATTCCATCTTGAGCGTCCAAGCAAAGAGCTCTAAATCGATCAAGGTTGATGAATTGCTCGTTCCTAAGAAAGTGCCAACGTATTCTATTGAAAAGTTGACAATATGATCCGCAGATAGAAGATGGAGAAGCTGTTGAATTGTATACTTTAAATAGACGAATAAAAATATATATATATAAAAAAATACTAATAATGTATCAAAAGGAAAGAAAGTATACGCAATGACCACATATATACGCAAACAAGGCGGTGTAAGCAGATTGGAAAACTTGGATGTTGGGAATGGGTGCCCCTCGATCTTTTCTTCGATCAATCTCAGATTCTCGAACGCATCGGGCGAAAACTGAAATAAAGGTGCTGACGTGCACCTGTTTGTGTCTCGGGCTTTGTACCCGTTGCCTCCTCTACGTTACGATTCCATTGATACATAGAATTGACCGTTGTTTAATGATGAAATTAGTTGGATCCATTTTTGCAATCTTAGTTACACTATTCTTAGTTTTCAACCAAGTGGTTAATGCTGCTGGCGGTGATGAAGTTGTTCCAGAAGTGACCCACAAAGTCTACTTCGACATCGAAGAAGGTGGTGAAAAGTTAGGTCGTATCGTCATTGGTTTATTCGGTGACGTTGTTCCAAAAACTGTTGAAAACTTCTACCAATTGGCCACTTCTGACGATCCAAAGTTTGGTTACAAAGGTTCCAAGTTCCACAGAGTTATCAAGAACTTCATGATTCAAGGTGGTGATTTCACCAGTGGTGACGGTAGAGGTGGTAAGTCAATCTACGGTGCCAAGTTTGAAGATGAGAACTTCAAGTTGAAGCACACCAGACCAGGTTTGTTGTCCATGGCTAACGCCGGCAAAAACACCAACGGTTCCCAATTCTTCATCACCACCGTTGTCACCTCATGGTTGGACGGTAAGCACGTTGTCTTTGGTGAAGTTGTCGAAGGTATGGATATTGTCAAGGCCATTGAGCAAACCAAGACTGGTTTCCAAGACAGACCAGTGAAGCCAGTCGTCATTGCTGACTGTGGTGCCATTGAAGTTATTCCAAAGGGTAAGGCCAAGGAAGCTGTCGTTGAAGAATCCGTTGAAAAAGACGAATTGTAAAGCAATCAATAAAATTTTACAACACTGCAATATCATTGGTTAGACATTTATAAATATATGTATATATATATATATATATATATATATATATATTATGCATGTATATGTATGTTGAACGTGTATACGATGTATATATTGTATATATATATAACTATAGGAACAACGTACGTAATGTATTTAGTAAAGAACCCCTTGGTTACATAACAGATAACATAAGGAAAAAGAGATTCAATACATGTCCCACTACTGTAGTACTGTGGCACAGCCCACACAAGCTGAAAGTACCGCCAACTGATCTTCGGCAAGAGTTGGGTGGTATTGTGTGTTGTCTGATGACCACGGCTACTCCGTATCTCTACACCTTAGCGGGAATGAGTAGAAATCACATCAACGTTCCGCATCCCGAAGGTATGATGATGCAGCATGACATGGAAACATCATTAAAAGGAAGGTGATGAAGAATCATAGTAGTTTTAAGTATATAATATAGATAATTTATATGAAAAAAAAAATGCTTCTGCAGAAAAAAAAAAAAATTTCAAGTTCGGCAATATATATACGCATGGACATGAAAAGAGATTCGAAAGAGCATATAAATCGTTTAGTACTATATAGAGATGCTGTACCCATAGAAGCAGGTGGCAGGTGCCCGCGTGTACAATCTGCTACAGCTGGCTCCCTGCAGTTCAGTAGAGAGAGCCGTCTGAATAGATAAGGAAAACAATCCAAACGAACAATGCCATGGTGCCAATCAGTTGGCGTCCACCACACACGTCGTTGTGGAGTGCCGTTAAAGGACACAGTTGGGGCTCCTCTGCAACTCGGTGCACGGGTTTTTCACGGGATTTTTTTTTTTTTTTTTTTTTTGGCTTTCAGATTTTGAGCCGCAGCACGTCTTCCTATTTTTTTTTTTTAATTTCCTATACATCAAATTTATCATAAATTGTGTTTAGATGCACCCTTTTTTGTGATGAGGAATTTTCTTCTGGTTCTTTTGTTATTCTGCTTTTGCTGTTTTGTTTTCTTTTGTTTTGTTTTTCTTTTTTACTCGTTTTTCCCATTTATATCCTTGCATATACCTTTCCAATTGGTACCCATCCATCATATAGCTGCGTTGTAAAGAAGTCACTTTTGCTGGAGTTTCCCTTTCCATCCACACCATGTCCTCAAACAGCAGATCATTGCCAAAGGCCATCTCCAAGCCTAAGGGCACACAGGCTCCTTTGATGAGCACCATACCACAGCACAGTAGACAATCCATTTCCACGGAACATCACATGCTGGCTAGAAGCTTTGTCTATTCCAGTTTCAGACCTGACGTGAACAGCCCTTTCAATTCCACAACCCCAACGGTGCATTCCACTAACTCTGTCGCCGAAACCACCGTTGGTTTGGCTAACGTTGGTGTTCCTGATTTCGACGATGATGATGATGATGAAGATGAAGGTGATGAAGATGCTGTTGAAAATTATCGTGGTGATGCAGATTCTAGCGAATCTGGCAATCCTGACTTGTTCAACCAATCCTTTGATAAAGGCTTCCCAAATTCCCTCGGCAATCCATCTTCTTTATCCAACTTACTGACGACTGATCCACATTCAAACGAACAAGTTATAGTTGGACAACCAATATACAAAGAGACAGACCCATTGGTGAAATCACCTTCTCCAGATGAACTGTTACTGGAAGAGCAAATCAGAAAACAGCAACAACCTCTATTCCGTGATGCGTACAACACCGATGTCGAAGCTCAGTATGACCAATTTGGTTCCACAAATTTTGCACACGGTGGAGACGACTCATCCATTCAAAATTTCTCCAAACACGAATACCCTAATGACGATTCCGGTTTCAAGTACGAAATCAAAAATTTTATTCGCAATGCCAGAACCGCAGATAAAGAGACAGTGTTGCGTGAATGCGTGATAAAACCTGTCCAATATCTACCAGCCGTGTTTTTGGGTTCCTTACTGAACATCTTGGATGCTCTATCATATGGTATGATCATGTTCCCTATTGGTGAAGCAGTCTTCAGCGAAATGGGTCCTCACGGATTGTCGATGTTCTATGTCTCAACAGTGATATCCCAGTTGGTTTTCTCATTGGGTGGATCTGCTTTCAAATCAGGTATCGGTTCTGAAATGATTGAAGTGACTCCATTTTTCCATCAAATGGCCATCAGCATCATGTTAAAGCTTGGTGAAGACCAAAAGGATGCCATTTTATCCACTACGATTGTCACGTTTGCCATCTCGTCCATTGTGACTGGTTTGGTTTTCTACATCTTGGGTAAATGTAAGCTCGGTAAGTTGGTTGGTTTCTTCCCAAGACATATCTTAGTTGGTTGTATCGGTGGTGTTGGTTACTTCTTGGTTGTTACCGGTGTTGAAGTGTCTTCCAGATTGGAAGGTGGTTTAGAATACAACTTACCAACTTTGAAATATTTGCTAGATCCTCTTGTGTTTTGCCAATGGTTCATTCCATTGTTGATTGCGGCAATTTTGGTGGTCATCCAACATTACAACCACAGTCCTCTCATTGTGCCTGCATATTTCATCGCTGTATTCATTCTGTTCCATTTGTTGGTGCTTGCTGTTCCAAACTGGGATTTACAAGATGCAAGAGATTTTGGATGGGTTTTCCAAGCTCAATCTTCCAGTGAACCATGGTACTCCTTCTACAAGTTTTACAACTTTAAGATCGTCAATTGGTGGTGTGTTCTAGATGCAGTTCCAACGATGTTGGCCCTGACATTCTTTGGTATTTTACACGTTCCAATTAACGTTCCTGCATTGGCAGTCACGATCGAAATGGACGAATTTGACGTTGATAGAGAATTGGTGGCTCACGGTATCTCCAACGCGCTATCCGGTTTCTGTGGTTCCATCCAAAACTACTTGGTTTACACGAACTCGGTGTTGTTCATTAGAGCAGGTGCGGATTCGAGATTGAGTGGGGCCATGTTGGCTATGGCCACTGCGGTGATCATGTGGGTTGGCCCAGTTATCATCGGTTACATCCCTGTTGCCGTTGTCGGTGCGTTGATTTACTTGTTAGGTTACGAATTGCTGAAGGAGGCCGTTTACGATACTTATGGTAAGTTACGTAAGTTTGAATATGCCACCATCATCATCATTGTGATCACCATGGGTGCTTGGGATTTTGTGTACGGTATCTTAGTTGGTGCCTTATTAGCATGCGTTTCCTTCGTTGTGGAAGCTGCCAGAAAGCCGATCGTTTCCGGTATTTATACCGGTGAATTTGCCAGATCTATCGTTGTGAGACATCCAAAGCAACAAGAGTTTTTGAAAGATGTTGGTAAGCAGATATACATCATGAAGTTACAAGGTTCGTTGTTCTTTGGTTCTATCGGTGGGTTGGAAGAGAAGGTGAGAGCCAGATTCGAGCATCGTATCTTTGATAGGGAACCTATCAAGTACTTGATTTTGGATATGAATAATGTTCTGAGTATTGATTTCAGTGCTGCTGAAGGTTTCAGAAGAATTAGAAACCTGATCATTGAGAACAACAGTTACTTGATCATTTCATCTGTTTCTGAAAACTCCACCATTGTGCAAGGTTTGAAAGATTCTGGGTTGTGGGAAACTGAAGAACATAAGAACAGAATCCAATTGTTCAACAACCTGAACTCGGCTTTGGAGTGGTGTGAAAATATCTTCTTGGAAGCTTACAAAGATTTGGTTAAAGCTAGACACGACTCTATGTCTCGTTCCATTCCAAGCATAGGTGGTGCGGGAAACGGTGGTGCTTTGTCCACCAGTCAGAAGAGAAAGTTGACCATCTCTTTGTTTGACGATAACAACAAAAACAGAGACGGTTCCGGTAGTTCCACGCCGATCTTTGGTTCTCCACGCCATGTACAAGTGATGAAGGCCGCCAAGAAGTCGATGCATCAAGACCAACTAGAGCCACACAAGTCATCTTCAAAGAGAAGGTTCTCCAACTTGCCTGCTTCCAACTCGAACACTACCGTTTTGAAAGAACCGTTACCTTTGATTCTCACCGTGATGCAAGGTGTCAGCGACAACAAGGACGAAAGTTTCTGGAACAAGCTATGCCCGTATTTGACCAAAGTGACTTTGGAAGCAAGCCAATTGATCTACGACAAGTCGATCCATCAACCATCGTTGTACTTGGTTGAATCCGGATCGATTGGATGTGACGTTGGTTTCAGCGATTTGAAGTTTTTCATCAACAGTAGCGTGTTGCCTTTGACGATGTTTGGTGATTTGATTGTGACTTCGTCGGATAGAGTTGTTAGATATTATTCCAAGAGTGAGTGTGTCGTTTGGAAGTTGGATGAGGCTGCGATCAAGCAATTGAAGAAAGAGAACGTTGAGTTGTACGAGGAATTGAACGTTGTTTTCTGGAGATTGACTACCAGTAGATTCGATTCCATCTCTTCTAACTTCTTGATCAGTTCTTGAAAAAGTCGGTTTAAGTTGCTTCTTTTAACGTATACAGTGTTTCGAGTTTTTTGTCTTTATTCGCTGTATTAATAATTGTCATTTTTTTTAAAAAAAATAAGTAGAATTTGTTGTTGGTATGTTTGTGTTTTTTTTTTTTTTTTTTTTTTTTTTTTTTTTTTTTTTTTTTTTTTTTTTTTTTTTTTTTTTTTTTTTTTTTTTTTTTCTGTTTCTATATTTTCTTATTTATTTGTGGGTTGCATTCTGTAGTTCTTGTTGTTGTCTGTTTACTTTTATTAGAGATTATTTATTTTTGTTTTTACTTCAGTTTAAATTAATCATTATTCGTCATTTATATTTTGATATTTTTTATAGCAAGATATAGTTTGCCTATAATTTTTTAAAAAAGGTGCGTATTAAAAAGCTCGATGGTGTGCGTGGGCATCTGAAATATTTATTGAAAGAGGCCGAACATCAACCAATATGAGTTATTGAAGAGCTTTCTAGGGAACATACCGCTATCTGACATGTCGAAACTATTTAATGAATCCGTTGAAAAAAGTATCATTCCACATAGTCAATTGAATGAATGGATCGGGAAAGATTTGAAAGTTGTGACGAATGCCAACGTAACTATTGAAGAGTCGAAGTTAGGAGGGTACGGTCTTTTCTACACTCCACCCCCAACAGATGCAACTGCAACTGCAACTGCGACTGAAACTGACGATGAAGCAACCGTGGAATTGCTAAGGATTCCATCGAAATCCGTTTTCAATTTGTTTACATGCCAAGAATACCTACAGAAGAGTAACGAAAAGTGCCAGACTTTGATTAAGAACCTGCTTGCTAGTTACTGTTCTACAAATCCAACGGAGACAAAGATTTTGGTTGGGTACATCCTTTCGTTTTTGATAATCAAGAGATTAGCCGACGTGTATCCTGAACATAAATATGACTTCACCATTCCGAATGAGATAGATATGTACTTGAAAGTGTTGTTGACGACGAACGTGAATACACCTATCACCGACGATCCTGTCTTGTTAGAAAGCGTTCCTTCGATAATCGGCGAATGGAACGCACAGTACCAAGGGAAAGTGGCCGTTACCGTGTTTGCTGAACCTAACGACTATCAAGAATTGTTTGAGTATTTGGAGGTGATCATCGGAGACCTGATGGAGTTGGATTTCAGGGTTATTCAGGATGTTGATGGTGGTATCGATCGTGTTATCAGTGAGGACGATTACTTGAGGATCTTGAGAGGTGTTGAGAGCCGTACGTTGGAGATACCAAGGCAACAGGAAGTAGAAGTAGAAGGAGATGAAGAGGAAGGTGATTATGTTGTTGATGTTACGCTTGTGCCGGTTTTGGATTTTGTGAACCATACGGATGGGATGTCGAAGAACGCATATTTCGATGTCGATTTGAACACAAAAGATATCTTGTTGTTGTTGAAAGAAAGACATGCAATTTCGAAATGTAAATTTGAAGTTTTGATCTGTTATTCTGATATCGAAGAGATCAACAAGTTTTATTATAACTACGGGTTCATTCCTCGGTCTGTTAAGGGTAGTTTATCGTTAGACGAGGATGATAAGGACGGTTACAAATTGTTTGAAGTGCCTTTCTGGGGTTATTTAGAAGATGATACAGGCGAAGCAGCAGTTAAAGATGCTAGCAAGTTGGTTTACAAGTTGAAACAGAGTTGTAACATGATGTTTGCTTTGAAGTTTGATGAAGAAGGAAATATTGAGAGCATCAAATGGAGTTTGTTACACGACTACAGTTTTTTGAGTTTGGTGGAAGATATCAATTGGAGTGATTACTATGTGAAGAATAACAAAGAGGATCATGAAGAGGAGGAGGTTTCAGAAGATGAATTTGAACTCGATGTGATTACCAAAGTGACGCACACTTTATCGATGTATGAGATCAATAGGGCTATATTGAAAGTGTTGAAGCTTTTCAACAAGTATGCTAAAGTACAACAGATAAAATTGGAAAACTATAGGGATACGGTGATCAATGAATTTGAACCGTCTTTGAATATGACGAAGAACGTTGGAATCATGGTGGATTTCCAGATCGAATTTTTCAAGAAGTATCAAGAGTTGTTTGAAGATGTGGTTAGAGAGAATGCAGGCAAAGTTGAAGATCCAGAGTCATATTTCGATCTTGTTGTGGGACCAGGGGAAGGTAATGTTGAGTGGTTGAATTATAGGATGTTGCCTATGTATAACTTTGAGCAGATGCAAGTGGACGGGTTGGATATTGGAGAGTTGAGTTTAGAGTGAGTGAAATATGAAATGTGTGTATGTAAATAAATGAGATATAATGTAACGCGACGCGTAACAAGTAAACAAAATGGAAATTACTATAAATATAAAAATATATATATATACATGAGTGAAGAATACAATCAAAGTGAAGTAAACTTTGTTGTGAAGGGGTGTGTATAAAGATCGACAAACCCGGAGATTGCCAGGAAGAGCCGGCCGGGGAAGCAACCGGAAGATGTCCTCAAGTATTATAACATAATATATTAGGTGATCAGGGGAAGCGGGTCGCAGTAAAAATAGAAGGATGAAAACAAAAAAAAAAAAGATGAGATGGAAATCCAGAGATCTGATAGAGATTCCGTGTAGCCGGTTGAATTTATTTGTAGGTGGTAATTTGTTGCTGGTGTGATATGAAACTACATGATTATAATATATATAAAAGAGATAGGTGGGTGTATCGACATAGAAGGTGGGACACAAAGACCAGTATTGTAAGTTGAAGGAGATATATATATATAGATTTAGGGGGCCAGACCGTTGCAGCAGCAGCAGACAACAGAAGGAATATAATATATATAAATAACAATTATATATATAATATATAAATTCATTTATGGCCATTGGCAGGCGCCGGGGCCCGGGCGGTCAGACTCAGCAGAGAATCTGACAAGAGAACCCTGCGTCTGCGTCTGCGTCTGCTGCTGCCAGTGCCCGCCAGTGCCCGCCAGTGCCTGACACCTGTCCCCCAGTTCAACGTTGTCCGCAGTCCGCAGTCCGCACTGCGCAACCTGCCGCTGTTGCTCCACGGGGTGGCTGCCTACTCGCTTGATGCGGTGAATACAACGACCCTGTCAGTGGCTGCAAGTGGCTGCCCCTGTGAGTGTGATTAGGCCTTCCTTCTGGGTGCAGCTGCAACACACACACACACCAACATGTATACGAAAGAGAAAGAATTAGAAGCACCATAGGCAGCCATAACCGTGCCAAGATGGTGCTGCCTAAACGTACAACCATGGAAGGAGGCAGCCAACGAGCAGCAGCAAGTTGCCGCACGTGATCACAGGCAGCTGTGGACCACACAGTGCACACACACCAGAGTCATCGCCCTCACACAGAAAAAAAATGTGTGACACAGCAGTGAGCACTGGCTGCAGGCTTTATATTTCATGCTGGCCGTTTTTGTGTTTTTATATTGGGGCTATTTTAACCTCCCTTCCTGCCTCTCTGTCTTCTTCCTTGCTTTCTCTCTTATATCCATTCTTCTTTCTCCATAGCATTTGTATGATATATATCCTTCTATCGTCCTAGCTTCCCTTCATCACAGCGACGCTCCTTTTTTGCCAATCATCTATCTATCTATCTATCTCCACACACACGCTTACTCTCAAATCATGGCTAGTTTGACACCCGTTTTTTCAACAGGCAGAGGCGGTGCCGGTAATGTGGTGCACTCCAACCAACTGGATCAAGTGGTCCTTCCTCCACAACACCAACAACAACAAAACTCTTTGACGCCTACCAAATCTTACAAACAGGACAAAGAAGGTAACATACTACTAAGCTCGGGCAGAGGCGGTGCAGGTAACGTGACCAAGACCAAACAGATGCCATCGCCAAAGTTATCTGCTAAGAACGTTGGACAGATGATGCACGACATAAGCCCAACTTTCTCCACCGGTAGAGGTGGTGCCGGTAACGTTGTCACAAAACAGAAACCTGCTACAAACGACGGTGGTGAACTGCAGAGAAGTAGGACCATCGGTGAAGAATTGGAAAGCCAAATATCTCCAATCCATTCGAGACCTCATCAGAAGAACCCTGAATCTGCTTCCAAGAAGAGCAGCAGTGGTGGAATCCTGAAGAAAGTTAAGAAGCTGTTTAATTGACCGTGCCTTTTTGACTCTTGTTTTACCTATTCGGTTTATTTGGGAACTTTAATTTGTTGGTCTTTCTGTTTTTCTTTTATTTTAGTTCACTAAGTTTTTCTTACAATTTCTATTATTTATTCTCCCTTATTATTTTGTTTTTTAAATTTCCTTTACTCTTTGCTAAGGTTTATTATGATGTGCTAACCTTTTTCTGTTTCCCATGTTTTTTTTTTTTTCTGAGTTTTTCATGTTTTGCATTTTTGTTCTTGTTATTTCTTTTTTGTTGTTTGTTTACGTGCGACCGGTACCATTGCCGAATAATTTCGAATTAGATTCTTTAGTTATAATATAATAAATAAATAAATCTATATTAATAAAAATAAAAATGTTTGTAAATAAATAAATAAATAAATATATTGGACATGACATGGCTCTCCTCTCAATCCTTTTAACCATGTCCCACATCACCTTCTTTGATCTAATAGCTTCTTCTTGATGTAAAAAAAAATAATCGGAATATCATCTAATGGCTATGATCCCAAGGATGTTCTAATGCAATCCAATGCTTCCAATCATGCTTTGTTCTATAGAAGATCCAAAACCACATGGTAGCCCCCAAAGCAGTGGCTGTATACTTATACAAGTTTGACACCTGTGGAGGTGGTGGACCCGAATGACGGATGTATTTAGGTGCTGCTCCATGACCCGATCTTAATAGCTGTGTGAATCTCATGACTGGAGTTGAGGTGATGATGGTGGTAATGGTGGTGGATGAAGAGTTTGTTGATAGAGTGGGTTGTAAGAACCTCCCAAGTTTTGTGTTTCCCCACTTTTCTCGCTGATCCTCAAACAATCGATGACATAAGAAATGAGGTACACCACAAGTTGCACAGCCTGCAGGAGTGCAGCGGTCTCGGGGGCACAGAAAGGCTGGCAGATCCCGATTCAACTCACATGTTCAAACGACAGTCTGTTCTTTCTTTTATCGTTATCGATTAGAAATCTATTATCTTTTACATAACCAACTATGTCTGCAATTACATCGTTTTTTAATAAGATTCCTGGAGTGCAACTCCCCGTCAACGACAACACTGAGGTGCTTGACATTCAATCACAACCAACTGCTCCAACTACAAACACAAGATCCAATTCCTCATTCTCGTTACGTTCTTTAAACCCTTTCAATGCAGGTGGTGGTGACGTTGAATCTCAGAGGGATGTTGCAGTGAGGGAAGCTAACAATGGAGATTTTTTAAACTTGAGTTATTTCGAAAGGTTGTCTTTGTTCGTTGTAACTTTATTAGGCTCTATAGCTTGCCAGTTCATCTGTTTCATCCTATTCCCGATCCTATCTTTAAAACCTAGAAAATTCGCATTGATCTGGTCACTTGGTTCCATATTGTTCTTGCTTGCATTTGCATTCTTGAACGGATTTGCACAATTCGGAAAGCATTTGGTGTCCCCTGATAGGTTGTGGTTCAGTGCGTCGTACCTTGGTGCCATAGGTGTCACTTTGTGGTTCTGTTTTGGTTGGAAGAACGTCATTGGGGTAATTGTGGGTTGTGTCTTTCAAGTGTTAGGTCAAGTTTGGTATACGGTTTCTTATTTCCCAGTGGGGAGGGATGGGTTGAGGTTCGTGCAAGGTGTGGGGAGAGATAGGGTCGTTAGTTGGGTTACCAATAGTTAGAAGAAATAAAGATATATATTATTTTTTTTATTTTTTTTTATTTAATAACCAACTTTTTTATTTTGTCATCTATAAAACGCAAAAGAAAGAAAGAAAGAAAAAACAAAAACACACATACATTCATACACAATTTATTCACTTGTAGTAGTTTAGATAATTCTGTCTATATGGATCCAACTTCTCTTGTAATTGATCCAATCTATCAACGAGCTTGGCATCCTGCGAATACTTTAAAGATTCAATTAAAGATCTACCGGTTTCGAAATTGTCCTTTGCCAAGTATTCATTCAACACAAATTCAACAACGTCAACATCATCGTTTGCCATCAATTCAGGGAAACTCTTAGCTAGACTGACAGCCAAGATCTTCTTGATTGGTGCCTGTATGACGGCTTCATCGTCCTCTGCTTTCGCCAACTTGTACAAGCTTAGCACCATCCAGGCAAGGTTTGGATCCTTGGAGTCGATGTGCTGCAACTTGTTCAACGACTGGTAGCAGATCACGTACTTCTTCAAGATGTAGTTAACTTTGAAACCCAACACCTGTGCACTGTCGCTAGTGGTTGAGTTCATCTTGTTGATCAACTGTAACAACTCGTCAAACTTATCCGCATCCTTCACTTTAGAACCGGTCAACTTCTGGATCAACAACTCTCCAAAGATGTCATCGTTAGAATCGTTCGAACCTGCAGAGTACGAAACGAGCAACTCACGCTTCTCACGTTCCTCCTTCTTGTCCTTCTTAGACTTCTTACTGATCGACTTCACCTCTTTTTTCAACAATTCACCGTTCGAGTAAACGTCCACAAAGACATCGGTCATCCCGGTCAATGCCCTCACGTACAAACCTTGGTCAAACAACGTTTGTCCCCAAGCAATCATCGCAAGGTACGCTCTAGGCGTGGCCTTACGCATACAGTACTGGTGGAAGTCCAGTTGGTCGTCATGGTACTCGGCAAATATGGAGCACACCGCTTTGAAACGTTTGTACGATAGACCAGCGTTATTTGCAAAATTCTGCTTCAACTGCAAGTACTTATCGTCGTTGAACTGATCTTCCTCTTCTTTGTTTTCGGTGTCTTTCAAGTACTTTTGTAAAATGTGAAGGTCGTCTTTGCACTGTCTGTAGTAACATTCACCGGACTCTAGCAAGAACCACACAGATTGCATCGTGTGCAAATCTTTCAACCCGTTTGGAGAATCGTCGTTCTTGGTAAAGATGGATATCGTGTCAATAGCCTTGTTGATCTCGTTGGCACGTAAGAAGTACTTCGTGGCTTTCGAATTAATGAAACGGTCTTGCAAGTCCAATCTTCTGGCCGATTCCATCACCTCTGCTGCCTCAGATAGCTTGTTCTGTCTTTTCAAGATACGAGCCTTCACGATGTATGGCTCGATCAAAGTTGGCGTGTGGTTTATGGTGAAGTCTGCCATTCTTAAAGCGTATGCGTAGTCGGCAACGTGGTAGTAATGCTGTGCCAAAAAGTATGCGGACCAAGCAACACTGAGTGGGTTCTCCTTGGCATCTCCGTAGAAGAATTCGTCGACGATGTTGAAGATCGCTTCGATGTTCTGTTTGTTCTTGTAAAGTGGCTTAACGTTGACAAAAGTGGATGGCACGCCACGGGAAAGTTGTGAAATGATGTACTCCTGTGCATGGATCTCAAACTCTTCTCCTTCCAAGAAAGTGAGTGGGATGAACTTAGGAGGGTCCGATTTAGGGTAGAATTTAGCCAACTTCTCGTATAGTGCTAGTCGGACCTGGGTCGATGCATTGGTGGTTCCCAAAGTCTCTTCTAACTTGTAGTAATATTCGACGTTGTCAGGGTTTCTCTTTAGCAACTGTCTGTAAACCAAGCTAGCATCTTTCAATCTATCCAGCTGGGTTAAGTAGAAGGCCTTCAATTCGAGCAAAGCTAACCCATCGTAACATTTGCCGGATTCCAATAGAGCATTGACAGAATCCAAGGCACGTTGGTAATGGCCGGATTCTCCCACGATGCTAGCTTTGTACAAGGACAGCTCGTAGTGTTCTGCCAAGTCGGCATCTTGCAATTTGTCCTCGACCAACTCTTCAATTCTTTGCAACACTTTTTCAGCAGCTTCGTAGTCTTTGTTCAAGTGGTGTGCCACTGCAGCACCGGTCCAGTTGGCACGGTAACCTGGTTGATCTTCCAAGTATGCGAGCCTGGCACTGGACAGCTTGCCAAATTCACCGATCTGAGCTTGCATGGTGGCCAAATCACGGAGAATTGACTTGTTAGGGGATCTGTTTTCAATGGAGGCGGCGTACCATTTGGCTGCGTTCTTGTAGTCTTTGACTGCTCTGTAGTAGATCCCCGCAATATGATCGACGATGTGGTTGGTACTATCTTTGTCCAATGCTCTTGTGATGTAACTTTGTGCTTCTGATTTCGAAGTGGTGATCGATTGGATGTCGCTTGGGTCGCAGTAGTACAGGACTAAACCTTTCAAAGCCAGAGATGGAGCATGCTGGGAGTTCTTCTTGAGCACAGTGTCGAGGATCTTCAACGACTTCTTGTACTGCTTAGAATCGTATAGCTTCAAGGCTTCGCTGAACTGGGAGTCATCTTTGGAGCCCGAGATGAGGGGTTTACGAACAGGCAGTCTTTTGGACATAGTTGGTTGATTGATTGATTGATTGATTGGAAGACGAATGGAGGAAAAAAGTGGAGAAAGTGTGGATGAAATAACTGCATGTCTATCAACAACGTCAAAAAACAACGGGCCCAGAATGGCATTTCGAGGCAGCGCAGCCGACAACAAAATTTTTCACGCGGGCGTCGATTTTTGTCTCGTTGAACTTTTTTTTAGGCTATCAGAGTACATTTGATTTGTGTGTGTGTATGTATTATATATATATACAGTTTATTTATTTGTTTATTTGTTTATTTACTTATTTATATACTTACTGGCTTCCGATTCTGTGGCACTCCTGCAAGAAGAATCTGATCTGCTCTGGGTCCATGAACGGGTGTGTGCCATGGCCAAAGTTGATGATGTAGTTCTTCTTTCCCCCGCCAAAACCTTTGATCATTTGCTCAGTCTTTGCCGTGATGGTCTCCTTGGATCCGTACATGATGCATGGGTCCAAGTTACCTTGTAACGCCACTCTACCTTGACTCAACTTCACGGCTTCTTCTGGGGCGTACAACCAATCCAACGAGACAACGTCGTATCCAGACTCACAGAGGTCGTTCAACGCATACCATGAACCTTTGGCAAACACAGTCAAAGGAATCTTCTCGGTGATACCCAACTCCTTCAATCTCAATGGCAACTTTTGGCTGATCTCTCTGAGGTAAGGTAATGAGAACTCGTTGAATTCATGAGGACCTAGCTCTCCACCCCAACTTTCAAACACTTGCAAGATCTGGGCACCTGCTTTCACCTGTAAAGCTAAGAATTCAATGGCAACCTCAGTGATCATCGATAGCAACTTATGCGATTCGGTTGGATACTTGTACAACCATTCTTTAACAAACCGGTAAATCTTGGATCCACCTCCTTCGATCATGTAACACATTAAAGTCCATGGGGCACCACAGAAGCCAAACAAAGGAACCCTACCGTCCAACTTGATTCTCGTGGTGGTAATGGCTTTGAAAGCCCATGCCAACTCTTTGGAAACGTCTGTTTTTGGGTTCAACTTGGCCAAATCTTCAGGCACTCTCAAAGGGTCGGTGAATCTAGGTCCCACTTTGTCCACCATCTGTACGTCCATGCCCATTGCCTGTGGGATCACTAGGATGTCACTGAAGATGATGGCAGCGTCGATCAACCCGTCGAAGTGGTCGATTGGCTGGATGGTGATGGCAGAAGCAATCTCTGGGTCCCTGCAAGTCTCAAAGAAGTCACGGTTGCCCTTCACCTCGTGGTATTCGGGCAAGTATCTACCAGCCTGTCTCATCAACCAGACAGGCGGTCTCTCGACCGCCTCACCTCTGGCAGCCCTCAAGATTAGATCGTTCTTCAAAGGGGGAAAAGACATCATAGACAAGGGTAATATAGGTACAAGAAGCAAAAAAACATAGAGAACAAAACTAGCAAAAAAAGTGGAAAACCAGCAAGAAAACGTTAAAAAAAACACCGCAGGATTTTCGTTCCCAAAACGGACAGCCTCTTTGCTCTTACATCAGCCGTTACATAACACGGTGCAACTTTAACTGAGTTTATTTTCGTTTCCCGTTTTGTTTTGCTGCTTTTTTGTCTCATCTTCAAAGGTTTCAACTTCCAACTCTCTCTCTGTAGCTGTTTGTTACTAGGTTCTAGGTTCTTTTATCTGACGCCCCAATTGAGATGACAGACGAGAACCCTGGCGTCTTCACTCGGTTTGTCCGCTCCACGTTTGGCTTCAGGAAGACCACCCTCACTTTCCTCGTTGTCCTCTCTTATCTTGCTGCCATCTTGGTCAACCTCTACTTCGATCACTTGTCCTTGACTCCACCTACTCCAGAACCTAAGATATTGACCCATTCTTGGTTGGACTTGCAAAAAATATCCACAGACTTCCATCCTTACGATTCTCACGCCAATGACGATGTGCATGACTACATCGTTTCCAGGGTGGCACAGATAGCAACCAAAAAGAGCTACTTCAATTATACAGACGATTACGGCTCGTTGAACACAATGTTCAACCAGCAGGATGTTTTTGATCCAAAGAGTCTTGCCAACAGAATCATCTACTTTGAATCCAGTAACGTTGTCTTCAAGATTGATGGAAAGGACCCTGCTTTGGAGGGTATTTTAGTCTCCGCACATTACGACTCCGTCCCTACTGCATACGGTACCACCGACGATGGGATGGGTATTGCTTCCATGCTCGGAATATTGGAACATTTCGCCAAAGCTGATACCGAGCAGCCGGATAGAACCATCATTTTCAACTTCAACAATGACGAAGAATTTGGCTTGTTAGGTGCAGAGGCCTTCTTCTACCACGAATGGCACTCCCTCGTCAAATACTTTATCAACTTGGAAGGTACCGGTGCTGGTGGCAAAGCCGCCTTGTTCAGAAGTACCGATGTCGGCATCCTAAGTTACTACGCTGGTGTGGAGAGACCGTTCGCCAATTCCTTAATGCAGCAAGGTTTCCAGAGCGGGTTGATCCATTCCCAGACCGATTACAAAGTGTACACAGAGAACGGCATGAGAGGTGTCGATATTGCATTCTACAAGCCAAGATCTCTTTATCATACTTTGAGGGATTCCATCTCGGGTACTACAAAAGGTTCTCTTTGGCATATGGAGAAGAACTGCTTGGACATGGTTACCAATTTGGCATACGAAACGGCACCGATCAGTGACAATTTGGAAAAAGCTGTGTTCTTCGACATCTTAGGCTGGTTCTTTGTTTACATCCCTGTCGATTTGTTGTATAAGTTTGACGTTCTACTGTTGGTGGTTGTGCCTGTTGTTACCATCCTGTTGTTGCTCATCGTTTACAAGAGGGGTACTTGGCATGTCGATTCCGGTAAAGGGTTCACCAGATTGCCTGTCAGTTTGGCCGTTTCTTATTTTGTTACGAGCTTTGTCGCTAACTACATATATTTGAATGACCCACTGCTCCTTTCAAACGATTACATCAGTCCTCTGTTGGCTTTGAGCTCGTTGAACATCTTGTGCAACTATTTCGTTTTGAATTTTGTGGCTTGGCTTAGACCTGTTCACGATCAAAAATTGATCGTTTTGCTTCAGTTGAACTTTGTTGTTTGGGTGTTGACTATCTGGATATCTACCAAAGAGAAATTCGATTCTAACGTTGGCGGGTACGTCTTCACCTTGATATACTTGTTGGTGTCCGCTGCCTCGTTGTTTGGATTGTTGGCCTTGGTGTTTACACCAAAACCTGCCAAGTACAAGAGAGTCATGAAGCCAAGATTCTACGGTGCTACTGACGAGGAACAGCAGCAACAGCAACAACAACAGCAACCTGCAGTGAACGGAGTGGACCAACGCTCTGTGCAATCTTCTTCCAATACTGCAGTGGTTGACTCCGAACATCATCCGTTGATGGCTGGTGACAGCGCATCTGTTACAACGAGTACTCCAATCAACAACAGTCCAACTATCATCATAGTGGACCATGAATCGGAGGCAACGTACAGAAAGAAGATCAAAGACGCTGCGTTAAAATCTTTTAGCTATGATTGGTCGTTACAATTCTTGATTTTGGTGCCGCTATCGATCTTCATCATCTTCACCGACGGAGAGTTGTTGTTACAATCGTTGAATCAGACTGTGCAAGAGAGCAAGCAGTTCGGTGTGATCACCATGAAGATGTTGGTGGGAATTGCGGTCTGTTTGGGTGCCCCAATCTTACCATTTGTTCATAAGTTGAATTCTCTAATGCTTTTGTTCTTTGTGTTGGTGCTTTTCATTTGCTCGACGATCAGCTACTTTGAAGAACCGTATTCGTATGCTGCACCTTTGAAGTTTAGATTCTTACAAACTCTTTCATCAAATACTGTTGAAGGTGTTAACGGTACAGTTATTCAAAAGGACCCTGTTGTTAGTTTATTTGGTAGATCTGGATTCATCAAGCCAATATTGAAAGATATACCATCGTTGAAAGGTAAGCATGGACAGATCAACTGTACACAGTATAAAGAATCTGGTAACGAACTGTGTTCTTTTGATGCCGAGAGACCTTGGTTGGTCGATGGTTCGTTGAAGAAGAATTCTTTCTCCAGTTATTTAAACGTGGAAGTGATCTCCAACACGCACACCGGTAAGAAGTTTGACAAGTACTCACCGTTTGAAGCCGAATTGAAGATCAATGTTGAAGACAACAGAAACTGTGTTTTGAACTTCAATTCGTCCAAGTACAACTCAAAGGATTCTATCACGAACAAGAAATTGGTCTCGCCTGTTAAGTTGATCACGATTTACAATTCTCAGACTGAAGCTGCCGACCGGAAGTTGTCTGACGATGCAGCTATCAACGTTCCCACCGGTTATTCAACCGATGAGAAGGGTAACCATTACTTCAAGTTGATGAAAGGTATCGACGAAGTGCAATTGCACAAACTTAATTGGACCCAACCTTCGTACCATATCGGTATTCAGTGGCTACCGTTCACTTTTGATGACGACGATGATGATGAGGATGGACTCGTGGCTGGTGGTATTAGCAGCTTGGGTTTGAACGTGAAATGTTACTGGGGAGAATACGACGACAAAGTTTCCGTTGGCGGTGGTGTTGGTAAAGTGAGAAAAGTTCCTGCTTTGGATGAGTTGATCCAGTACTCACCAGATTATGTGATCTACAGTAACTTGGCTAAGGGATTGGTTGAAGTTGATGGGTACATTGAACTTTAGTTGCGCTTTTTTATTATTATTTTGTCCTCTTTTTTTTTTTTTTTTTTGCTTTCTATTTTATATCGCAAAATAAATTAATTCTGTTTGGTTAGTTAGTGTTTTTTTTACTTTATCCTTCGCTTTACTGTTATCATCATTGTTTAATATTTTAATTTTTGTTTCTTACCAGTTGTATCGATTTCCACATAAACTGTTGCGACATTGGCTGTAGGAAAGGAGGAGAAAAGCCATATGGGGAAGGAGACGAAATGATATACAGTATAAATTAAAATATGGGCAAGTTATATTGATAGAGCATCAACAGATTACCGGCCTGCCGGAAGCACAGCCCGCAGCCGAAAGCGGCAACTCCACCAGCCACACAGATAAGGAGTCCACGCACCGACGCGACGCCGACGCTGAATCGGAGCAGCCACCGCCAAAAATTAAAATCCAATTTTTATTAAGCTGCGATGCTTTTCCCTTTGGTGCCCCTTGTTTCTGCTTCGCTTGGTGAAATCTTAATGCTGTACACATGCTGTGAATACATGCTGTTTTGCGTCCCTACTATATTTATTTGTTTTGGCCACACTGCTATTGGTTGTCTCTTCGGTCCCACTTGCAAATCCTTCTACCTCTACCGTCTTGCATGCCAACCTAGTCTCAGGATCTCGTCTGTCGTCTGATTGCCTCCACACTGTCTATACTCCTTGATACCAACTCCTGCGCACAGATCGATACGGTCATCGGCAACATCCGAACAAGACAAACTCATCCACTAAAGAGATCAACCTTCTCTCATTCAATTGATTTGAATCGTACCTTTTGCATTTTTGTTTTGATACTGTTATTTATTTTTTTACTAGATTCCCGACAACCACACAACTACATCCCCCTAATTTAAAATTTCAGAGGCAGACACGAACTAAAAAAAAAATAAACACAACAACATAATATATATACATACAAATTTTAATACTAGAAATGTCATCTGCAGTTTCCACACCCAATGGGGATGAATACAGCGATGATGAAAGCAACATGTCCAACTCCATCATCAACAACTCTTCCAAAAGAAGGTCGATCTCACCTCCGAACGATCAATCCCAACCAAATTCCGAATTTGCAAACAAGTTTAGACGTCTCAGGGCATGTGCTCGTTGCCATAGACTCAAGATGCGTTGTGTATTTGAAGATCCATCCTTTGAATCTTGTACTAGATGCTTCAAAGCAGATTTGAAATGTTCCATGACCGAAGATCCCACGATATCGAGCGCCAAATCTCGGCCTAGAAAGAAGACAAAATTGAGCGGGAACGGGCCGTTGGCTTCGTTACAGACTTCGATGCACCATGCTACCAAGTTGTTCCAAACTTTACAGAAACAGGTTACCGAAGTGAAGAACACTCCCATGGGCACACCCAATTCCACGATGGATTCGATCGTGGTAAAATCCGAGCCGTCTACGGGAGGTGCCGGTGCCGGTGCCATGCTGAGCAAGGTGGATTTCAGCTCTTTAGACGAAAATTTGAATCCTCAAAGTTTAGGACAGTTACAGGTGCAGTTGAGCGAGTTGCAGAGGTTGCTATCCCATGCAATCACGTTCTCGAAACACAACGAAGACTTTCATGGGTCAGGGGACGATGGGAACAACGTTGCATCTTCGATGAACTCGATGAAAGACGGTCCTGTCAAACCCGTGCCTAACTTGCCTTGGATTCCTTATGAGTTGAACATCATTAAAGAGTTGTTTAAATTGAAGATCTTGAACGAGGAAGATACGAGACAGAGGTACGACTTCTTCATCAACGATTTGATGTGCTACTGGCCCTGCGTCTCCTTACCTGAGTATTACACGTACGATTGGTTGTTAGATCACGAACCTTTAGTCTTGCTAGGCTTTATCACTGTGACTTGCTTGAATGAACCTGATTTGCACGACACCTTGCTATACTACTTGGATGGTAACTTGGCACAGAAAGTTTCCATTACCGGTGATATCACCGTTAGTTTGATTCAAATTTATCTATGTTTGAGTTTGTGGTGTTCTCCACCAAGGAAATGGGGGTCCTATAAGCATCAAATGAGTTTGCTAACCGCTTTAAATTTGGTGCTATGTTTGGATTTAGGGAACGAAATGCACAGGAACAATGAGAACGTTTTGAAAGATAACTCCGAAGAGAGAAAAATCGTCCGTGCATATATGGGCACCTATGCCTGCTGTTGCTCTTTAGGATTGAGTTTGCCCAGATTCAAAGTGGTCACTTGGACCCCAACTCACGAGCGTTGCTGTCAGATTTTGTTGATGGGAGAATCCAACAGGTATGATAGGTTCATCTGCTACTATTCTAGATTGGTTGCCATTGGTGAAGAGATATTCCAATTTTTGTGTCCGAATACTGCGTCCCCAATGGGAACTACAACGGCTCCTCCGTTGCCTTTCTATGCAATGCAGCAACAGGCCCAGCAGCAAGCTATAATAACACAGCAAAGACAGCAACAACAGCAGCAAGCACAACAGATTCAGGAATTACGCCAACAGCAGCAGCAGCAGCAGCAACAAAATCAACAGCAACAGCAACAACAACAAACTCCAGATAAATCACAGCCAGATAAAGCTACTAGCAACATTAAAGAAGGTCCAAGTGGTACGCCGGACCCGGCCACTGTAGGTTCCACCACATCTTATCCTTCCGTACCACCTTCTGGAGCATCCACGGAGACTGCTCCTCCAACGTCTACTTCAAGCGGGAGTGCTGATGCGAACACGAGCACGAGATCTACTGACTGCGTCATCGAACCAACGGGTGCCTCTGATTACAACCTGTGGCAGACCACTTCTCTTCCTCACGAATCGTTGCGTGCTATGATGATCAGTTATGAGAAAAGAATGCAGAAGTTGGCTACCGAATCGAAGTTGTTGACGTCGCATTCTAAAGAGAGAAACCTCTTGAGTATCATCTACTACCAGTTGTTGATGACGATGTACGACTACGTCGTTTGCCGTGTTCTATTGAGAAAGGACATTTTAACCGAGGTGTACTTGCAAACGTTGAACAGGCTGATCAAAGCTAGTGAGAAAGTGATTGATTCCTTTGTTGCTTTATGCGAGCAAACTTGCAACTTCCCAACGTTTTTCTACTACAGACCGATGCATGCGTTGGTGGCGCTGATTAGAGCCCGGTTGTTGGTAAAGTCACAGAATTTGGACCTTGAGATCGACGTTGAACAAGAGTACGAAAAAGTGAGCCATGCACTGAAACTGATCAGTACCAAGAGTAAAGTCGCCGCTAAGATGGCGATGATCTTGTCAAGAATTTCTAAGTGGATGAAAGTTTCTAACAAGTTCAACAAAGATGGTGCCACCAATTCGATGGTTGATTTGTTGGACGAATTGGGCAAAGAGAAAGCTGTTGAGAACATCAAGATCACGATGAAGAAGAGAGAAGGCGATAACGGCACTTTGAATCCGGATTCCAGAATCCAGTTCAACAAGTTTATCAACTACAACATTGACAACTTGGCTAAGAAGAAGAGAAAGGATCCCTTCATGCCGTCCAAAGATCCGACGACCCCACAGAAGCAGCAAGAGTTTGTGCCACCTCAGCATCCATCTGGGAGCGGTGTGAATTCCACTACGGTGACTGCATCGAATTCTACGACGGGTACTCCTCAAGGTAGCAACGCCAGACAGCAACAGCAACAGCAAAGTGGCGGTAGACGATCAAGTACAATATTCATTCCAAGTCCTATTGGGTTCACGAACAGCGAAGTTGGAGAGTCTCCTAGAACTTCGTTGGATAACTCTGTCGGCAACCCTGATGACTATGCGACGTATCCTCATGGTAGTAGCAGCAACCAACAAGCTACCACCCAACAACAACAACAGCTGCAGCAGCAAAACCAACAACAGCAACAGCAACAGCAACAGCAACAGTACCAGCACCAGAACCAGAACATACTGGGCCCACCTCCACCACCAGGGCAGAGAGGACCAGTACCAATGCTACAGCAGCCAACACCGTTTGCAACACCGCAGCAGCCTGCGATGCAGGCACAGTTCCAGCAGTTTGAACAGCAGATGCACCAACCGGTACCGCAAGGTGTCCGTCCTGTACACCAACAGTACCCATTAGTACCACCGCAGCAACAACAACAAGGAGGAGGAGCCGGTGGAACTGTTCCTGTTCAACAACAGCAACCATTGGAGAACCAGAATGCAGGTTACGGACAGTACCAGATTCCGAACGCACAGTTTGCTTATCCTTATCCTTACCCTTACCCTTACCCACAATCACGTGCAGGGAGTACGGTACAACTTGACCAAGAGCAGATCCAACAGCAGAACTTCCTGAACGATTTGTTCACTCAGATCGACTCGGATATCATGAGTTTTGGTGGCGGGTCCAATAACGGGAACATGTTTGGTCAAAGTGGTGGTGGAAACGCTGGAAATGGTGCTGGTAGTGAGCAAGGAGATGACAGCGATTTCATGCAAAGTGGAAATGGAGCGGGAGGAGGAGGAGGTCCTGGAAACAACGGTGCTGGATTTGGAGGTGATCTGGGTAGTATATTTGGAGAAGAAGGGTATGGATTTTGGTGAACTTTCTCATTTAATTTTAGATTGTTTTCTTATTTTATTTTATTTTATTTATTTTATTTTTTTGGCCATTTTGTATTGTTTTTAATCCTATTCGACGATATACATTTTTTTTAAAGAAAAAAGATATAGTTGATTGTAGATTTATGGGTAGATTGGGTTATGTATGTACATGCATAATAATAAACAACGAAAAAAAAAACACACAATGGGGAGATACAGTAACGAAACGTAAAAAAATATTGATGGAAAAGTAAGAAAGGATATACAAACCGGTTGATTGCTATAAACAAGTCAAGTTAGATAAAAGAGTTAAAAAAGGGGGAGAAAGAAGCAATTCCAATAATAATGATAAAAATTATCCAAACCCCGAAGGAGGGGGGGGGGTGCAAAGAACAAAAAAAAAAAAAACACAAACGACTAATCTCTATAGACGGCATGATATCTCTTACCTCTGAAACCACAAATTTTCTCGTTGAATCTGAACACGTCCATTGGGTTGAAATCGTTGAATTCCCATTTTGTACAACCAAAGACGTTCTGGGTAGGTTCCATGAGGACGTCCATCTCTTCACCGTAGTGATCTTGCAAGAATTGGTAGTCTGCCTGGATATCGTGGTCGTTGTAACCTGTAAAGAAGACACCACATTTGGATTCTAATAAACCAGGGATGGATTCCAACCATAGTGGATCCGTTGTGTTAGGTGGCGTCGTTTGGTGGTGTCCTGATGCAGGTGTGTTCGTGGAAGAAGCGGAGAAGTTAGGATGGAAGGAGAAGAAAACGTCCAAGTAAGGGTCATAAGGGAAGAAATCTTTAGCTTCGTGTAACTTATGGAAGTCTGTTGTATGATGAACAAACGCCAAAGTGTCGTCCATTCTTTGGATGATCGGTTGTTGCGATTGTACAAAATGCTTGCGGTCTCTGTCGTAGTAAGATTGAGGTCCGATGAAGTGGATTTCAAAAGAACTCGTTGGGAACAAGTAGCTGAGTTCTTTCCAAACGTGACCAGGGAGCATGGATTCGATCTTGGCGTTCAAGATGAAGAACCGCAGTGGTCTTTCTCTGATGGAAGAGATTCTGTTCTCCGGGTACAAAGTGTACCGTAGTGCAGCCAAAGTCTTCAAACCTTCCAAAGTCACAGGACCTTGAGGTTTCATGAAGTAAGGCGAGTACTGGTGTAAAGTGGAAGCTATAGTGAGAGGATAAGTTAGCATCTTGGTGACCAATGCCAACTGAAACTCAGTATCCATCGAATAGAACTGTCTTGTATACAAGAAAGTATCCCAAGATGAAAAATTCACGATGGTATCCTGGGGTTGGTTCGTTGGGAACTCAAACTCATGGAACGGTCTGTTGGATCTCAAATCGTGCTCGTAACAGTTGACTTTCTTCAAGATTTCGTACTTTTTGGAAGTGTGGTACTCTGTGTCTGCCTCCCAAGCTTCTCTTGAGTGATGGGTTGGTATGCCACTGTAAGGGCACACGTAGTTGATCTCTTTGTGGGTGACCGGACATCTTGCGTTGGCTCTGATGGTGGCTGCACGTAGACGTAAGTCCGGGGATGGGGATTGATCCCATACGTGGAATCTGTTCTCCATTGTTGGGTCATCAGGCGAAGCTGGAGGGTCCATGCATAGGACACTCCTTATGAAGGAGCCGATCTGCCGGGTGGCCTGCAGCGGGCGAAGTGGGAGTTGGTGGTGGTGGTGGTGGGACCGGTGTGTGTGTTTAACCAGCAGTCTAGAAGTGGAGAGCATGGTGGTGGTGGTGGTGGTGGTGGTGGTGGTGTGGTGGTGATAGCCTTTAAGAGAGGAAAGGAAGAGCAGAGAGAGAGACGGTTAACTCATAAAGAGACAAAAGAAGGCCGGGATTAGAAAAATAGCTGATGTTCAAATTTGGAAGCGTCGAAAATTTTGTTGTTTGCCAGTTGGCGGTGCACGGGTGTTTTATGCTTTCTATTTTGGTTATTTTGGTTCAGCACGCTGTTTGTTTGAACTCATTGAGTTTCCCCAGCCTTTTTGTCCTCTCTCTCTTTAGCTCCGAATCACAGTCTCTGTCAGCTACAACTACAGCTAACTACAATGGACCATACAGTTAACCCACTAGAGGCAGAGTTCCAATGCGAGGTGTGCCACCACGGCACCACCTTGATTCTGGACAGGATCACGTTGCAAACCACCATCGGAGAATTGAAACGGATGTTGACAAGCCAACAACTGCAGTACTCGTACTTCGTTTTGGAAGGCGAATTCTACTCAGATGACTTGGATGACTCTCTACCTTTGTACCAGGTGTTGGAATGCGGATCGCAGTTGGAAATAAGTGACGTGCCAACGATGATTGCACTCACTACTGTTGACGTACACGGTGGCGAGGATGATGCAGTGAAGCCAGTTTCTTCTTCTTGCAAGTACGTCATTGAATTGGAAGACGGTAGCGGTGACATCGAATTGAGTACACAGGATTTGATTGTTGTTGACAACAATGATGGGTACGATCCGTACGTGTTGTTGAGTTTGAACGGTCGTCGGAAGTTGAAAGGGCGAGTTGATTTGAACCATTTGGTTATTTACATGGACGATAGTCGGAAGAGCAAGAGAATTAGAGGTGGTGGTAGTACTACTACTAATACTACTAGTGGAGACGTTCAGGATGAAGAGGAAGAGTGGCAGGAGCCATTGACGATGCAACAGAAGTTGAAGTATATGTTTGTTGAGTTTCCGATGAAGTACTTGATCAGATTACCTATTAGATATCTAATTTATCAGCCGGCAAGGTACGGGTACCACGTTGTGACTTCAGGGACGTTGATGCGTCTCTTTTGGCTTTTGGCTACGATAGCGTTGTACCTTGTAGCGTTTACTTTTAATCAGGTGGAAAACGAGACTCTGATGCGTGTGACGATGGTTTTGTATGGGTTCTACGTGATTACAAGACGAGACATATTAAACAAGATCAAAGAGATGGTTGTGTTGGATGGACCTGATAACTTCATCCGAGTGTGGAGTGTGTGTGTTCTTGACAAGCTGATAGCGGTGGGGAAGTTTGTGGACGATAAAGTTGGTGGGTTTTTCATGAAAGTGGTGGTGACAATGGTGAACCATGGACGGGAGTATATCGATCGGGAGGATCTCTTGAAGTATGTAGGGGAGAAGCAGAAAGAGCAGGAGCAGGAGCAGGAGCAAGAGCAGGAGCAGGAGCAAGAGCAGGAGCAGGAGCAGGAGGAAGAGGAAGGTAAAAAAGGAGGTGGTGATGAAGATCAAAAGGAGAAGCAGCGAATTGTGGTGGAGTATATGGAGAAATACCACGAGTATTTGGCGTACAAGGAGAGGCAGAAGCAGTCGAGAGGGATGTTGCGGGCCGCAGCGGATGCGACAGTGGTTGTGTTGCAGGACGTGGTCCTTGCATTGCTCACCCTTGCACCCGAATTACAACTGGTGTGCGACTACGAGGCTGTGCGGATGACGGCGACGCAGCGGCGGTCGACGCGTCGGGAATTTGCGCAGTTTGCGACTGCGACTGCAAATGTGCGTGGCGAGAACTAGAAGGAGATTTAGGCAATTCTAGAACCCGCGACAAGTTTACTAATTTGCATCTTGCAATTGCTGACATCAGCAGGAGTAACACAGCGCAGGGATCTGAAATCTGAGCGGCGGGTTGTTGTAAG
Organism: Ogataea sithepensis; assembly: GCA_030564825.1. NCBI lineage: Eukaryota > Fungi > Ascomycota > Pichiomycetes > Pichiales > Pichiaceae > Ogataea > Ogataea sithepensis. Next base: position 41,932 of record JAJMAB010000006.1, on the reverse strand, counting down.
TTGTGTGTGTATATATTATATTATATTATAATTTTTATATATATATATATATATACATTGTATATGGTGTTAATTGTACAAAATTCGATGCTAAACGAACTATATATAATGCCCATTTGTATAGTGGTGGTGGCTTGAAGATGCATGCCGTGCTATCGACACGGAGGGACACACAACTCAGATATCGGTCAATTCTTTTTTCTTTAGTTAGCCTACACATGTTGGTGTATACTATACTATATAGGCATATATATAGATTTAACTTGTATGGATCATTGGAGGCCGGTGACCGGAGATGGTGGTTGGGTTTTCACCGATCTGACACCACAACAGCAGCCAGTAGTAGGTGAATTTGTATCCCATACGTATAATTAAACAATTGACGATATAGATGTGTATTTAAAATTGAAAAACCAGAGATCCATAATAGCAGAACGATCATTTATATATATATATTTATCATCAGGCACGCAGGGCGAGAATTGGTTTGGCGTAACACCGTTCCACGCACCGCCTTGCCCTATGGGCTACTTCTTCACTAGTTGTATAAATACCGCTCCTTTTCCCTGGATCTTTGGAGCCACAATCCATTTCCAATTTTCCATTTCTTTCTTTCTTTCTCTTCTTTTCCCTTCTCCCTCCTTTCCTTTCTTCAATCAATTGATCCTTCATACCAATCAATCAACTAATCAAACTTTTATTTTTCATCTTTTAATAATGCCAGCTATCGTCCAACAACCAGCTCCAGAATTCAAGAAGACCGCCGTTATTGACGGTATGTTCGAAGACGTGTCTTTAGAACAATACAAAGGTAAATGGGTCTTGCTAGCCTTCATCCCATTGGCTTTCACTTTCGTCTGCCCAACCGAAATCATTGCCTACTCCGAAGCTGCTAAGAAGTTTGCTGAAAAGGATTGTCAAGTCTTGTTTGCTTCCACCGATTCTGAATATTCTTTGTTGGCATGGACCAACGTTGCTAGAGCCGACGGTGGTTTGGGACCAGTCGATATCCCATTGTTAGCAGACACCAACCATTCTTTATCCAAATCTTACGGTGTCTTGATTGAAGAAGAAGGTGTTGCTCTAAGAGGTATCTTTTTGATCGATCCAAAAGGTGTTCTGAGACAAGTCACCATCAACGATTTACCAGTTGGTAGAAACGTTGACGAATCTTTGAGATTGTTGGAAGCCTTCCAATTCACCGAAAAATACGGTGAAGTTTGTCCTGCTAACTGGACCCAAGGTTCTGATACCATTGTTCCTGAAGTTGACGGTTCCAAGAAGTACTTCAACAAACACGGTTAATTATGTGTTTTGTTGTTTGTTTTAAGTGTTGAAAATGATGAAATTGAGCGATAACAAAAAAATAAAAAATATAATCTTTTTTTTTTTTTTTAAAAAAAAACAAGTCATTTTCCTACAAAAGAATTGCTAGATCGGAAAGAAACCCTTTTTTTCTACTGGTCTTTAGGGAAGGGGTTCTACTTTTTTTTTTGTTTTTTTCTTCTTAATATTTAGTTTCGATCTGTTTTGTTTTTTTTGTTTAATACCTTTAGAAATATAGAGTATATCGTACATACGTTTTTTTACCTGTTGTAATGATTTTTTTTTTTTTCTTTTTTAACGGGGGACCGATCATGTTGTATATACTATATAAAGAATATACCGTTTTTGATTGATCGTTTAAATGAAACATAATTGATATTAAATTGAAAAATGAAACAGTCAGGAGTTTGATTGTGTGAAACATGTATATAAATATATATATATATTATATGTACAGCTGCTTATCGGCGGTGGAAAACTTTGGAAAATAAATTTAACGTGTCGCCGCAAATGACTTCCCGATCGGGCAAATAGCCGGGGTGTTACAGTTTTACTTACCTAAGCACCAAGTCGAACCTCTTTGCACCAGTCAAATTACGGGCGACCGCGACGATCTGGAGTTCGCAACGCCGATCGACGGTGTTGAAGGGGAGCAGCCGCGTGAGCAACGCGTCGCCGCCCGCACTCCCACCGCGGTACAAAAACCGTTTCCCGTCGTACAAATCTTGGCCGTCGCTCGTCATGAGAAGCGCGTCCTGCAAATTGTACTGCGCCACAAGCGACTGTGCAAACGACTGCAACGTTGTCGACTCGCCGTCGATCTCGTATTCCACAACGGCAAGTGCATCTTCACCACAACTCTCACAAGTAACCAACTTGTCGTACTTGTCAACGAACAAATTTAACCCAACGGCACCGTTGTAGTATAGGTTGTTTCCTTTCAAATCGGATATCGTGGGTGCTACACAGGTGAGAAATTTGAAAGCTTCGTTGACGCATATGGCAGATATTACAGCGTTCGTGGAAGCTATTGCAGGGATGATGTTCTTGACAACACCCAAAGTTAGTGATTTAGTGACACCTTCGATACCAAAATTTTCGGCTCTCTTTAATGCCAACCGATAGAGTTCTTCCAACATGGTTGGATCATCTGCATCGAATTTCAACCCGTCTGGATGTAATTTAGGCCACTGTAATTGTAAAACGTATTCGATGCAATGTTCGGGTAATCTTGGTGTACTAGCAAGTGTACAGAGAGGATAAGTCGTCTTGGGAGGTAGTAAGTCGCTGTAACATTTGAAACAAGCGGTTATAGTGGGGATGATCAATTTCACTGACCCTTGGAAACCTTCGGTACCTCCATCAATCCAAGGGATAATCTTTTGTGGTGAAAGTTGTAACAACTTGTCGTTGATCCAATTTCGAGCCTCCACGTTGTCCAATCCACAGATTATAAAATCAAATTGTAAGTAAAAGTCGTCATCCAAATCTTGAATTCTGTTGAAATGTGGAACTATGCTTGTCTTGAATCTTGAGTTGATGAAATTTGTGGCGGTCACCACTTTCGATTGACCAATGTCTTTTAAACGGAACAAGAATTGCCGGTTGAGATTCGAAAGGTCGATCGTGTCCATGTCTATACAGTGAACGTTGGCAAAGTTGGATAACGTAAGGTTCTTCAATATCTCACATCCAAGTCCACCAGACCCAACAACAAGGATCTTGCTGTCCGATAACTGGGTGTGGCCAAACTCAGTAGTGTATGATGCGTCTGTAAACGGTCCTACGCTATTTAGAAGCGGTTGAATTGATTGTAACGATCTCATTAAGGATATAGGTAGATAAAAAAAAGAAGAGTTAGTGATCACAAAAGTATACATATACATATACTTATCACAATAAAAAATGAACTTTTAAATAAAACAGAACACTTAAATCTAATTTGATCGACGCGCCGATCGACCCAAACTAAACATATCTCAAGACTCAGATCAAGTTGGTTTTGCTCTTCATCCGGCCACCTTTGAAGTTGTATAAACACTTCTTGGGCTTGCTCACCATCTGCAAGTGCCTCCACGCCTCCTGCACGTGCTCCACCAAGATCGGCTTCGAGTCGTTACTCGGCTCGTCAAACAAGTACTTCCGCTTCTTCGTCTTCTCGTTGCTTGTGTCTCGTGAATCGTTCGTAAACACCTTCTTGATCTCCAACGCCAGTTCCGTGATCGAACAAACCATCTCAAACGTTAAAAACCCTAGGATGTCGATCACATCGTCATTAGGCCTGCTCTCTGTAATCTGCGACAACCCGCACCATTCTCTAAACCGTTTCGACTTTCTGAAAGTGAAGCTCGCCTGCCTACATTCCGACCAATGAACATACTCCTTCTGCGTCATGTTCTTCGTCCGGTCGTCGTTCTGTTTCAACCGCTTCAACTGAGCCAAGATCGCTTCTCTTTCTTCGTCTTCAATCTGCTGCTGTTGCTCAAGAGACATCATCGACGACGATTCGTTACCGTTATCCTCGTTCGTTTCCAACGGTTGCTCGTTGAACATGAACTCAATCTCCCATGGTAACCTAATCTGCGATTTCTTCTGCTTTGCCAACATCTTGTTGTCCAACCCACCAGGGGCAGCAACACCTCCCCCAACAACACCAGAGCCACCACTTCCACCTCCACCACCGGAACCGTCGTCGACAAGTTCGTTACCTGCCAATTCACCGTTCTCTTGATCTTTAGCGTTCTTACGCACGTCTTTCCAAGAGAGGTAAGTACGTAATCTGTTCACTTTCGCCTTGTCATGCCGTATCATAAAGATCACATCTTCAGGAGATATGGACCGTTGACCTCTTGCATTGGCAGTCTTTTGACTCTGTAGAACCAACTCAACAACTTGATCTCGAACGATGTCTTCGATGACAGCAGTTGTGGATTCTGGTGGATCGTTCGTTTCTCCAGACACAAACATCATCTGTTGGATCTCAATACGGTATTTGTAACGGCTACGGTCTCTTTGAGATTCTGATTGTGTAGGTTGCACTGCAGCAGCAGCAGCAGCAGCAGCAGATGGGGGTTTGGAATCTTGCTTTGATGGTGTGGCTGCTGTATTTGAGTTCGTTGTCGATGTGGTTCTTCCTCCAGTGGCACCGGTTGACGAGTTGTTAGTTGGCGTCGACGCCTTGGCAGATACCGTTGCTGCACTCATATTTCCAATTGACGAGTCCTGTTTATAAAGTAGATATGGAACAGTTAATGAAAAAAACAGGGGTTAATAAAACAAACAAATAAACGAGGTTTGTTCTGCTCAGCTCAACTCAACTTTTTTTCCCCGTGCGACACAATTTTTTTTTTCTTCATAATTTGTATACATCACAGATATATAAAGATATATATATATTGTATGTATGCAGAACAGCAACATGCCTTCAGTTATACGATACTTCAGCACATCAATTACAAGATACAACAGCACCGGATGGGTCTGTTCAGACGTTCTCGTATTGAACAAATCTAAATTCAAAGGCTGGTGCATTCCAATACATAACCAATCACAGGTACACCCACTGTTAAGAGAGTTGCCAACTTTGGATAAACACATCTCAAAGGCATCCCATCCTTACATGCTAGCATGGAAGACTGCATCCAGTGTTGAAGATCCCAAGAAATTGCGGAAGGGCAATGATCACCATGATGAAAGATATCTACTCCGCAAATTGACCAACTTGAACCAAGGATCGAGTGATGATGGTGAAGGAGGGGCAGGTAATCGGTTATTAGGATTGTTGGATCGGTTGAAAGTGGTTAACGTGTTGGTTGTGGTGAATCGATGGTACGGTGGTACACCTTTGGGACCCACAAGGTTCAAATGTATCAGTGATGTTGCCATGGATAGTTTACAGAAAAGTGGGGTTATACTTGGTAAAAAAAATACTGGTGATTGGATCGATTTTTACAAGTTGTGTAATGGGAAATAACATAAAAGACAAAGATTTAAAAGTTTATTTATTTAATTAAGAAAAGAAAAAGAGTTCATTTCATAAACTAACTTATTTGAACACCTTACCATCGGCAATCTCTCTCTTTTCGCCGTTGATTTCAACAGGCAAATCCCAAGTCCACATGTTTTCAACAAAGGCCTTGTCAGCTTCGTTGGTTGGGTCCAACTTGGTGAAACTGTAGGATTCATAATCTGCAGCAACATCAAATGCTGGCAAGTATTCTTGACCTCTAACTAAGAAGGCACCGATGATACCGTTGTTGTTGTTTTCACCGTAAACAACGGAACAACCAAACAAGAATTTAGTAGATGCAGACAATCTGTTGAAGAAACCTCCAACCAAGTTGTTGGACATGAAAGTCATGGTCAATTCGTCGTTGTACTTGTACTCAACTTTCCACAACGACCAGTCGTTGGTGTTGTAAAATTCGTTCCAGAAGTATGGAAGTGCAACTTCTCTAGTTTCTTCGTTGGAGTACTTTCTCTTCCATTCGTCCAAATCGATGGCTGGCTTACCTAGAGCCAACAATGGATGCTTTGGCTTTGGAGCCTCTGCTGGTGGTTCATCAGCAGCTGGAGCAGCTGGAGCAGCCTTCTCCTTCTTTGAAGCATCCTCTTTCTTGGCAGCCTTCTCCTTTGGAGCCTTGTCCTTCTTGTTACCCTTTGGAACTTCCATTGGCTCTTCAATCAACTTCAAGTCACCAAAGAACCAGTTCAAGTAGTCGGTGGCAACAACGGTGTTGAACCATCTCATCAAAACTGGGTGAGAATCCCTCCATTGCTTGCCGTACAAAACAGTAAATGGTCTGTAGAACATCGATGCAACGAACAAGTCGGCAACAGTCAATCTTTCACCAACCAAGTAGGTGAATTCTCTCAATCTGGATTCCAAGATAGAAATTTGAACATCCAATTTGGCCAAGTGTTCGTCAACCAACTTCTTGTTGTATTGGGTTCTACCCAAGAATGGAGAGAAAGCTGGAGTAGCGGTGGCTAGGATTTCGGAGGAACCGAACGACAACCATCTCAAGATGGAGGCGTATTCTTGGGTGTTCTTACCCAATAGCTTGTTTTCCTTCAAAGACAACACTATATTAATTTGAAAATGTTAGTACTAACCTCAATTAATGTAGTAGTAAAGAATGTGCTGTTTCTTTAGGAAGAGTTTTGCTTCATAATAAAAATAAATTTCAGTAAGTGCATAATAATTCTCGACATAGTCTATTAAGACAGGGATAACTGTTTTTTTGATATTTGTTTTCTCATCATTGTATTTTTGTTGAAGCTCTTCCCAAAAAGAAAGAAAAAAAAATCACCACACACACTAAAAACAATTCAATTAACTTACAGTAAACAATGACAGCAATTGATTCGGTCAACTTGTAGCCCTTTGGACCAACGAAAGCTGGGACTTTCTTCAATGGGAACACCTTGGCGAATTCTTCGGATTTGGCATCGTCAAAGGTCACATCTAGACCTAGGACTTTGACTAGACCCTTTGGGACTAGGACTCTGGTTTGTTCAGCACCGTATAATGTACCTTGAGACATTGTGATTGGATTGGATGGGATGGAATGGTTTCAAAGAAGAGGCCAGCAACAAGAAGACAGGACAGTGCAGATATTATAGTCAAAAAAACACAACGAACCAACGTCCATCAACAAAAAAACACCGAAAAAAAAAACAAAAAAAAAAAAAATTTCAGAAGATTAGCATACGCACTACCAGGTACCCTCCTCTCCGGGTAACTCTTCTTCTCCTCACTGAGGGATTCTGTTTCTCTCTTAACTACATTATACTATACTTTAAACACATAACATTAATTGCTATCACATCACTATAAAATGTGGTTTGCCTGGGTCACCGAAAAGCCTTGTAAATCGTTCAACGTTCTAATGCTCCGGTCGTCAGACTCAAAATCAAAAGTATCGTTCTCGTAGTCACCGCCTTGCTGTAACATGTCCGTGGCACCCACACCACCACCACCACCACCACCTCCAGCAATAGAACTATTGTCACCAACGCTCTCGTCATCAGATAGCAAACCTAACGTTTCCACCAAGTTGTTCGAATCCTCCTCCATCACCTTCTGGTACGATGGCAAATCTGATCCATAGTACTCCAGTGAGGACCGGCTCGGAACGTGCTCCAATCCCAACTCTAGTTCATCCGGATGTTGGTCGTTGATCCTGATCGCAGGGTTCGATAACCTTCTGTTGTCCGGTAACTTGTGTTCGAATTCCGGTGGTGATGACGTTGGTGTCTTGAGCAAGTTGGATAGTTGTCCGCTAGGTTGGTTCGGTTTGATGTCTTTCTTCAAGAACAACATATCTGGCTTCCTAGGAGGTGCTATTGAACTAGGTGCAGAGTTGGCACCCGACAAGGACAACGACGACATGTCACCCTGCACCAAAGAATCCAAGTTATTGAAAGAGACAGAGTCGCCTGCTCTCATTACAGTGGCAGCGTTTCCGTTTCCGTTGTTGTTATTGTTGTTGTTGAAGTTGAGGTTGCCGTTGTAGAGGTTGAAGTTGCTCGTGCTCAAGAACGAAGATGGTGGTGATCCAGACCCAATGCTGAAGGGAGATTGCGATAACATCGTCACAGAATCAACCGTGCCCGACAGATTGTTTGGTACATTGTAGCCCGATAGCATAGGCGAGGAAGGTTGCAAGATGGCCTCTTCAAAAGTCGGTAACTCTTCGTCAATGTCCTTATTGTTACTCGACACCTCCTTTGTGAAGTTGAACTCGCCCGATGGTTGCTCCGATGAGGAATCAAAGCCAGTGGATTGAACCGCGTAGTCATAACTTGGAAGTTCCAAGTTGTCTTGAACACAGAAAGGTGACACCAGTACGATCGGTGTATCTACGATCACTTCGTAGTGGTGCATCTTAGGCTCACCGTCATTGTTCTTTAAAACGTCATCGGGTTTGCTGATCCTGAAACAGATCTGTAACCGGTGTCTGATGCTGATGTTATGGAACGTGATGTCGGGATAGAAAGAAAACTCGCTGTGTTTCTCCTCCTCTTTCAAATTAGGCTTCGACAGAGAACCCTTTCTTGGGGAGAGGATCGGAGACAATATAGGTGATTTAGATAACCAACCAGATGAAGTCTCATCGTCGTTCCCCCCAATGGCACTCGAATTGTCCAGCGTGTTGTGCGAGTTGACTGAAAAGATGGAACCGTCATCACCACCCCCACCCATGTGGTCACCAGTTAGATCGCCGAGATCTGTGATATCTGCACTTCCTTTGCATAACGCCTCGTGAACTTCAGAGACAAACTTGGTTTCATCGTTGGCAACGAAACTGATCGGACATTGCAGCTTGACAGGGTTTGTGATGACCGTCTCGTCGTTGAAGGCAACGTTGTTGAAGCTGTTGATGCTGTTGTTGACGATACCTGCAGCAACGCTACCGGGACCCTCCTGATGTCTCGACATTCTTCTCGAATTAGGATGGAGCAAGTTGAAAGAACCGGATCTGCTTCTAGACTTTCCGTGGTTGCTGCCGTTGTTGGCATCCGCAGAAGGAGAAGGTCTACCGTTGTTGTAACAGCAGGTGAGCAAGTTGTCGTTCAAGCAGCCTTTGATGACTTGGGTGTTCAAAGCGTTGGAGGGACCTTTCTCCTTTGTTTTGATCTCCAATAGAGTAGCAGTACGTTCTTTGACACCGGTTCTATCCACGGTACCGATGTCAACCTCGTACTTCTTGTCCTTGGAAACATAAGTCACTTTTTCAACAACGTTGATCTTGATCCGTTTCAGCGATAGGTTCTTCACCAAAGGGATCAATTTCATCTGGAGCACAAAAGTGTTTGACTTCATGAACGAGTCGCTGACTCCCGATCTAGGGGACAACTGGATGAACTTCTTAGGTAACAACAGCTCATAGTTCAAAGACTCGTTCCAGATCTTGTTGACGTAGATGGACTTGTTCAAAGTAGACGTAGCGTCAGATGGCGGTAATCTAACGATTGGCAATTGGTAGTCGAATTCGTAAACCGAGTTGTTGGTTCTATCCTTGATGTTGTGGCTGCCGGAATTATTATTATTGTTACTATTGCTGTTGTTGTTGTGATTCGTATTATGATTACCTTGACGTTTATGAATCTTCTTGAAGAATGATTTGGCCACACCGCCCGCGGAAGATGACGTTGACGCCTCCACCAAATCGGAATCCTCATAATTGATGTGATGCGGAGACGTTGAGAAGATCGCTGTTGGTGGAGGTGGTAACGATGGAACGTACTGTGCCTTTTCGATTTGAAGGAGTAAACGATGGGTGATGGAAGCCAGTGGTGTCTTGATGGATTCCGGTGTATTCAAAGGGTAAACGACAGGCAAGAGGAACACGTAGTAACCAGGTTGAAAGTTCTTAGGTTCGATGTAGTTTGGATCGTTAGCAAACAGGTTCTCCTGTCTTGCAACGTCCTTGTCGTCGTTCTCGTTCAGGAAATCTTTAGGTGACAACACTTCGAACCTTTTGATCTCTTGCGTTGGTTCGTCGGAACAGAAGAAATCTGCAGACTCTTTAGTTGATGCAGTAGACACTATTGCCGATTCTGCGTCTTGCTGGAACTCGAAGCTTGATAAGTCAGCATCAGGATCTTTGAATGGGATGAAGCAATCAGGATTTCTCAAATCCAAATCCCATTCGATATCCTTTGAAACTTTGTACCTTTCGTTAAAGGATAGCCTTTGGGAACCTTTTGCAGTTTCAACAAATATTCCAGAGACCCAATGAGTAGAGGCGTCAGCGAAGTACTTTGCCTTAACGATCGAAGATAGCGATTGTATCTTTGTGAGCTTGATAATGACGGCAAAAGTATGGTTTGCCACGTTGTGAGGCACATGTGTTTTCCCCTTAGGTTTGTTATTATTATTATTATTATTATTTGTATTATTGTTGTTGCTATGCTCAGCTGATGCCGAGGAACTAAAAGCATCATGAGCGGCAGCGGTAGCAGCAGATTCTTCAGCTTCGAAATCGGAATCGTCATCGTCACCTTCGTCATCACCTTCGTTCAAATCTTCAGCTAGTTGTTCTCTCTTTTTGGCTGGATTGTAAGGGATAAACAGGATGTGTCCGTTACCGGTTAGGAACGAATTGATATTTTGCAACGTTCCCGAACTTCCCCTTAAGGGCAACTTAAGTATATTCTTGTTCAACTTCTTTGATTTCATCTTGAGAGGATTGATGTTAACACCTTGATCGATCAAGTAGTTGACCAAGATCTCGTTATAAACGTCCAAATTGGAAGTCACATAGTCAGGTCCAGGTTCCGAGGTTAGATCGTCGGTACTCACGTTGTATGATTGCATCTCGAAAGAACCTCTAGGCGAATAAGTACCTGCACCAAAACCCGATTGGTTGATGGCTTTGTTGAGGGATGTTCCAGCAGCAGCAGCATTACCGGTACCACTACCGAATGATTGCAACCTCTGTCTGGCCAGTTTCATCGAGCCTGATCTTGATCTGGAAGTGGTTGTGGTATTATTATTATTGTTGTTGTTAGTGCTGGAGTTGCTGGACACGTTGAACAAGGCGTACCTCCCTGTTGGAGAGAGGACGTTGGACAAGCTCGCTTCTGGAGGAGGCGAGGACTTTTCTATGGCCAATCTGGGTGCCCCAGTCTTATGGGAGTAGGTTATCTTTGGAGGTTCATGGTTGTGGTCACTAGAACCAGGGAAGGAGGAAGACACCATTCGATGATGGATGGATGAGGGGGAGATAACGAGTTGAGTAGATGCGGGAGTATCCGAAGTAGATGTATGTATATAAAGAAAAGGACCGATATATGATAACGTATACGGTCAAACAGGTGACGGAGCAAAAGGCAAGCGGAACAGAAAAAGGCGGAGATTAATTCGACAAGGATGGGATGTATCGATATATAGACAGATAGAGTATATATATATATATATATAATTTATATATCGATACAAGAGGATCAGTGTACGTACAGCTATTATCCTTAATATAAAAGAGTGCGAGCTTATTGTGTTTCTTGTATGGCTGCGGTGCTGTGCTGTGCTGCGGATCGAGGATTCGAGGCTGGCGGAGAGCGGACAGCTGGCAGCGTTCGGTGGGAATTTGTTTGTGGGAGTGCCAATATTAGGCTATACGGAGGACACCAAGGCAGTAAACTGTAATATAATATATGCTTAATATATATATATGTATATATACAATACCATAATGTGGCCAGCCCAACCAGACAATGTGCCTCCACCAACAAAATTGGACTTCAATTTAAAAAGGCAAACTGCAATATGAGCAGCCGAGACTTTCCAGCGACGCGTCGCCGACCCCACTGTGGCTCTGTGCACCGCCCTTCTTTTTTCCAACCTATCTGCATCTTCCACTTGCTTGTACAATCTCGTCTTATGCCTTCTTCTCTTTTTTTTTTTTTTTTTTCACTCTCAAACAATCCTAAATGTTTAAAGGATTCAACTTAGTAGTAATCCCAAGACTTAACTCCCGCGTGGAGAAAGTTCGTACCGACATTTGGAGGTCTAAAGGTGCTAAAGTCCTTTTTGGTCTCGATGAGTTGTTATACAAGGATAAGAAGAATTCTAGTACCGTCATCGTCATCTGTGATACAAGGTTGAAACCAGCCACTTTCAAAGATGCCACCAGTGACAGCTATTCAAAGAACTTGTTTGACACTTCAATTCCTGTCGTGACTGTCGACTGGTTGACCAAATCCCTAGAAAATAAAAAGTTGCTTCCAATGGACGATTACAAGTTCAATTTGAAACCTAGTTTTGTGAAAACTTTACCTGATTCATCATCTCGAAAGAAACGCAAGATTGATGATGATGGCACCGTAGACAGCCACCACGATGCTAAATCTGAAAGGTTGATCAAAGTTCTCACGAGAAACAAGCATTCTTCCAAACCAACCTCAAAGGAGCAGCTATCGGTCACCAACGCACATATAATCAACATTCTAAGAGACATGATCCAGATATACGAAAGTTTGCAATTGTTCGACAACAAGAATGCTTTTAAAGTGAAAAACTACAGGTTGGCATTGAATGTGATCGAAAGACATAATTCACCAATTGAATCATCAAAAGATTTGAAAGATCTACCAAAGGGAAGCATCGCACAACATATCGACGAAATCATCAAAACGGGTACTTTCCACAAATACGAGTTTTTAAAAAAACAGACCTCAAAGGATGAAATGCTACAATTGTTGACCAAGTTCAATAAGATCCACGGATTCAGTAACAAAAATTCTTACAAGTTAATCAAAGCCGGCATTACTGAAGTGGAATCCATCGAATCCAACCCGATATACGCACATTTGAACAAGCAACAAAAGTTGGGGATTAAATATTATCGTGATTGGATAGACAGGATCCCTAGAGCGGAAGTCGAAACCCACGTTGAATTCATCCAGAACGTGGCGAACCAATTGGACCCAGATTTGCATATAAAGATAATGGGATCGTACTTGAGAGGAGCACAAACTTGTGGAGACATCGACTTTCTCATTTACAAGGAGAATTTGTTGCAGGATTCGGATGAGTTGCACGAGACGTTGTATAAATTGGTCAAGAAGTTGATCGATGTTGGATACGTCGAATGCGAGTTGAACGAAGTGTCGAAGACAATGCACAAGTTCAACGGTGGATGTAGGTTACCAGTCCTTGATAATGAAGAAGAAGAAGAAGAAGAAGAAGAAGAAGAAGTACGAAAACAAAACAGGTGCAGGAGAATCGATATCATCAGTGTGCCATACAACGAGCTAGGTGCAGCGATGATCTATTTTGTCGGGAACGATATCTTCAACCGTACGATACGGATGTTGGCCAGTGTGAAAGGGTATCATTTGAGTGACAAAGGGTTGTTCAATGTGGAAGCAGGGGACAAGCTGACGTTGATGGAGTCGTTTGATGAGCGTAGGATATTCGAGTTGTTGGGTGTGGAGTGGGTGGAGTACACCGACCGCAACATATAATTAACTTTAAGTTTTTAACTTGGAAGTTGCAACTTGGGGTGGCAGACGCGCCGATCGACGCGAGTTTGCAAGAGCAAAAAAAAGACACGGTGTACAGGGCGCAGCGGCACCTTCCTAAAGTGGGATAACAATAGGATGTTTCAAGTTTCAATGGCTTTTTTGCGTCTCTCGATCGATTGTGGTTTTCACGGTGATGATGTATTTCAATCGATTATCCAATCGGTCCTCTCAGAACAGAGTGCAATTAGTTATATATTATATTATACCATCGTAGTTGCCTCTCCTGCATTTTCGCTTCGTTTAATTGCGTTTACAACGTTATAGCAACAACACCGCCGATCCACATACCAATTCGTTTTTGGCGTTCGTTCCTCAAACACACTTTTGTTACCCGTCACTTTCATCTGTCTAATAGTCTATCTATCAACTCATTGAATCAATTACACACATCTATTTTTATCCAGACAACTTTGTATCCCTTCCCATTTCTTCTTGTCTATTTAAAACCCTCGTTCTTTCCCCCCCCTAAAATGTCCTCCGAAAGCATACTCGTTTGCTCCACTCCCCAATCTGATTCATCCACTTCGCTGGCCACCACGGCCAACAACCCCAATTCCAAATCAGCGCCACCTGAAGATTCACAACCGATGACAAAACCATCTACAGCAACAACCATCACCACCACTAACAGCAACCACATCAAGAAACCTTCCAGTTTGGATACATCTGCGGGTAGAAAGAATAGTCTTTCAAGCTCGGGATCAAACTCTTTCCAAGATTTGGCATACGAGATCGTCTCGCCTGGTTTACCAACGATGAGTGCACGTAACCAAGGAATTGTCAACCTAGGAAGAGCCATTGCGGCACAGCAAAAGAACCTGATCATTGAAAAATGTTTTACAAATGGTAGCTCTGAGTCAACCACCCCATCTTCTACCACCTCATCGAACAAATCACATACAATCGACAACGATGAGCTAACCACTACAAATTCTTCAACTAATACCAACAACATCAACGAAAACGGCAAGCGAACGAGAACTTTACCCGACACAAAACCTTTCAAAAGGTCCAGAGCACCACCTCCTTTGAGAATACCTCAAGCAAGATCCTCCAACATGGCGATAAGATCTGCTCCTCTGCGATCACAGAGACAGTTTGTATACGCACCTCCGGCTTATCCTCACGAGAGAGCCATGTCTACAGTCCCGTTGTATCCTAACCCTTACATGTACGGTATGCCTCCGCAAACACAAATGTACACTACAGGTTTGGTGCCGACGATGGTTTCGGCTGCTCAACAATCGAACTTTAGGAGGTACGAAGTTACCGATGCGGAAGGTGGATTTTTTAACGTTAAAGAGAAAAATAATTTACAACCACAACAGAGATCAAGGATGACTTCGCTACAGCAGATCAAAAAACAGCAATTGCAAATACAAGCGCAGATGCAACAGCAGATGCAAAGGAACATGCGGTTGAGGCAGCTACAATCCCAGAATACTCAACTGATGGGACACAACCAAAAGCAGCCACACGTGCACAAAGCAGCAGGTGCATCTAACAAACAAGTGCATGATTTGTACAAAGATGATATTGTTGCCATAAGACAATCGTCTCCAAATGAAGGATGTAACCACAAATTGCACGATGAGATCGACGATGTTGAGGAGGAAATTGACGATGGCGATGACGAAGAAGAAACTGATGACGTCGAGTCTAATGCAATTGAGAACGATCCAATGGTGCTGGGATCTGAACAACAACAACAACAACAACAACAACAACAACAAGCAGCAGACGAATTTTTCACCGGATCAGTCACGTTGAACGACGAGGCGTTTGACTTTAGACTCAAGACTGGCGACAGCAAGAAAGATGACAAGGAGAAGTTCCTCAATTTCTGTAACTTTGTGTGGGACCAGTTGTCCCATAGCACCTGAGGCTATGTATCATACGGTATAGTGTATAAGTATAATGTATGTTGAAATAAATTACCAAATAACGGCTGCTCATTGGCCAGACCGCACGTGACACGAATCGGGATGAGGTGGCCGCTTACCTCAGCGCTGGGGTAATTTTTGCAGCCGGCGAATTTGGGAAGCCGTTTTTCCCTCGCAGCTGTTCCATCATCCATGCGTCAAGCGTTTCTGTGTAGTCGGACGAACATGTTTTAGATGGATCTGGAGAGGCTCTCTCTTTTTTTTTCCTCAAAGTAGCTGATCCTCTCATTCATACGTACACCAGCACCATCAGCTATGTTTAGAGCCAGTCGGATAGCGCAGAGGAGCATGGTGACGGCTTCTGTCGCCACCTCCAACCGCCTCATACCGAGTAGGTTAACCACCATAAATAGAGCCTGGATTTCCACAGCCACTACCGCAACACAACCAACATCACCTGCACCAGTTAACACCACCACATCTGACCCTGATACCAACGAGGAGATCATCAGGAAAGTTTTCGATAACGATGCATTCTGGCAAGATTTCAACGACGTTCGTAGCAAGTCGGCATCGTCCTCGTTCTTCAATTACAAATCAAGTTCTGTTGGGTTGTTCCAGAATCCATACCTCAAGAGACCTTCCGGATTGAAAGAGTTCAGTGCCGAGTCCTTGGAAAAAGCACAGAAATTGACAAAAGCACTGATCGAAGACGATTCAGAGGAAGGCTTGAAGAACTACATCAGAAATTTGGATCGGTTGAGCGACATCCTATGTAGGGTGATCGACCTCTGCGAGTTCATCAGGGTGGTGCACCCAAACAAATCGTTCGTTAATGCAGCTCAGGAATGCCATCAGGATATGTTCCAACATATGAACGTTTTGAACACATCGAAGGAGTTGTACGACAAGTTGGAGAAAGTTTTGATGGATCCTAACATTTCGAAAGGTTTGTCCAGTGAAGAGATCGCCGTTGGGACGTTGTTGCATTCTGATTTCAAGAAATCAGGTATAGATATGGATGAAACCACTAGAAATAACTTTGTCGAATTGAGTCAGTACATTGCCATCACGGGACAGCAGTTCAGCAACGGTGTTGCTGACATCGCCGAAGATTACATCTTTATAGATAAGGACCTAGTGAAGGAAGGCGATATCCCAAAGAGTTTCCAAAAATCGATAAGTTACGATCGTCAAGGTAACGTCAAGATCCCATTATACGGTAGAATACCTTTTGAACTATTGAGAAGTTGCTCTAACAAGTACATCAGAGAGAAGATTTGGCTAACGTTGCATAACGTTCCAAGTTCACAGATTCAATATTTGGACACCTTCTTGAAGTATAGAGGTGTGTTGGCACATCTGATGGGTAACCAATCATTTAGTGAATACCAACTACATGAAAAGATGGCCAAAAATCCTGATAACGTGATGAGTTTCTTGAAGAATCTACAAAGCGAAACTTACAAGGATGTCCTTAGCGAGCTACGTACTCTATACAAATCCCAAACAGATAAACCAATTGAGAATCCTACGGATGATGAGTTGGTGCAACTCGTGAAACCTTGGGATAGAGAATACCTCACCACTTTGCACCTCATGAAACAAAAGTCGCACAACTTGGAAGACATTTCATCTTATTTCTCGGTGGGTACCGTGGTGGCTGGTTTATCATCGCTGTTTAAATCAATATACGGCATAGAGTTGAAACCGGTCAAAACCGCATCGGGAGAGACTTGGTCTGACGACGTTAGAAAATTTGAAGTTGTGAGTGAGAACGAAGGCATCGTCGGTATCATATACCTGGATTTATTTTATAGAGAAAACAAGACTTTGAACCCTGCACATTTCACGGTTTGTTGTTCGAGAAAAATTTACCCTGAAGAACTCAATCCGGAAGACGAATTCAACCTGAAGCTGAAAACTATACAGACAAGCGAATACAACAACGAAATGTTCCAACTACCTGTCATCTCACTGGTTTGCAACTTTGTTCCTGACTATTACAAGAACGGATCCAAGAGTTTGCTAACTTTATCTCAAGTGGAAACGTTGTTCCATGAGATGGGCCATGCCATGCACTCGATGCTTGGAAGAACAAACTTGCAGAACGTTTCAGGCACGAGATGTTCGACCGATTTCGTCGAATTGCCTTCTATCTTGATGGAACATTTTGCCAAGGACGAAAGAGTTTTGATGTCGTTTGCCAGACACCACGAAACAGGGAAACCTATACCTTTGAATTTGATCAAACGTCACCAGGCAGACGGCTCTTTCTTCAGCAAATCCGAAGTGTACGGACAGATCAAGATGGCGTTGTTAGATCAGATGCTACATTCGAACATTGTCTTTGCCAGAGATTTCGACGTTGTAAAAATCTATCACGAATTGGAAAAGAACTTGAGAGTGTTTAACGATCCGATTTCGAATTGGCCAGGAAAGTTTGGACATCTCTTCTCATACGGTTCCGTTTACTACTCCTACTTGTTCGATAGAGCCATTGCCGCCAAGATTTGGAAACATTTGTTCGATAAAGATCCATTGGATCGTAAGAGTGGGGAGAAGTTCAAGAACCAGGTTTTGAAGTGGGGTGGGTCGAAAGATCCTTGGGTTTTGTTATCGGAAGTGTTGGATAAACCAGAGTTGAAAAAAGGTGATAGCAAGGCGATGGAATTCATTGGGCACGCAACGGACATTTGATGCATGCATGATCGTTTTCTTTTCTTTTCTTTTCTTTATTATTATTATTTCTACGCATTTATTTTATTCTTTTTTGGATGTATATAGTAATTTTATGTCATTATTATTTTAAATGTAAGTTTATTTATACACATAATTATAGCGATAGCGTATAAGCGAACGTTTAAAAGCATCTACCGAAAAAACAGAGACGGTTGCATTTCGCAATCATCGTTTTTCACCCGGGGTAAAAAAAAAATGCAGCTGCATGTTGTTATTATGTATATAGTTGGTGTTTCTCCAACTCAATAAATACTTCGTTCATTGTGGTGCTAATCCAGTTAGATGCACTACATATGAGCATATATACGATATTCAGTCCCAACAAAGGGTACTATATACCTAATCAGTCGAAGGATTCCCCACACGAAGCCCACAGTCTCACGAAAACACTTGTCACTAATGGATTCGATCGGCTAAATTGGAACAACAACTCTGACTCTGACTCAGAGGCCAGTGATGATTATGATTCCGATCAGATTACATATGAGAAACATTCATCCAACATGAACTTTGTCGATAATAGTGGTTTTACACAGTCAATGCTATCGACACCCGTTATTATCAACCAACAAGCGTCTAAAGGTGATGAAGACGATAAAGAAGATAACAATTCCGATGGCCAAAACCAAAAAGGTAAGAAGATGAAGAAGAAAGGTTCTAGGAATTCTAAGAGGCTATCCAAGGAAGAAAGAAAACAAGCAAGAAAATTAAAAGCTGACAACAAGAAGAGAAAGATGAGTATAAGCCGTAACCAAGATTACCAAGTTTTCATGGATGCCGATTCCAATGCAAAGATCAAGTTGCTGAAAACTTTGCTATCGCAGACAAACAGGGTTGAAGACAACAAAGTTTTAAAGTTTTACGATATCACGGTTTATAAAGAGGACCTTTTCAATTTACAAGATGACGAGTGGTTGAACGACAACAACATTGCGTTTATTTACGAGTATCTTACCCGGTTCCAAATCGTTCCAACTTTGAAGAAACGAATGAAGTATGCATCTGAAGATCAGATAAACAATTCAATCACCTTGCTGATGCCGACTTTTGCGTTCTTATTGGCAAACCATCCGGATCCTGTGTCGTTGAAAGGTGTTCTACCACCAATCGAGAAGTCAACGTTTATATTCCTTCCAGTGAACGACAATGAAGACTTGGATGTAGCCGAAGGAGGCTCGCATTGGTCTTTGATACTCTGCTGTTTGAAAGACAAACGTATCTTTGTGTACGACTCGATGTACCTTGCGAACGAGAGGGAGTCCTTGATGTTGGTGTCGAAGTTAGAACAGTACTTTGGGTTGAAGTTTGAAGTTTTCTTCGATAAGTTCACTCCACAGCAGATCAATGGGTCCGATTGTGGAATATTAGTGTCTTCCATCACTGCGTTACTGTTGAGTCGGATATTGAACGTTGATGATAATACGAAAATAGACCTCTCGTTGAAGAACGTTTCGATGAGTGCCATTGACGCTAGGATTTTCGTCCTGGGAACGATCGTGAATCTTATGAAGGATAAAGGAGAGATATGAAAAATAAAAAACAGAACAAAACAGAAACATTGATAGAGCTTAGAATATTTTTATCTACGATCAGATTATTGTGTGTAGATTGCTGCATTAATATTACTGTACAGAATAGAAGCTGACAACTACTGAAAATTCGAAAAATCTTAGTGGAAAAAAACTGTTTTATGTACTCAAGGAAGAAAAATTCAGTGTTAAAATTCAAGTACAAGGACACTCTCAAGCTTGTACCCCGAGTTCCTCTTTTGCACGTCTATTGTCCCTGAATTCAACTAACTGTTTCAAGAAGTTTTCTTTCTTTGGAGAGGATAAAAGCTCTTCTTCCCCAATTTCAGTCTTCTCTATTAATAAGCTGTTAGAAATGAAGAAAGAAAAAAAAAGTAAAGGGGCACAAAGGCACAAACAAATAATCATTAATTTACCAACCACTTCTTTATAACATTCAATCATGGCATTTCTCTCATCGGTTCCTTTTGCATAAAGATAGATAAAAGTGTAAGGATCACTATAAGCAGATGTTCCGTTTGTTTCACCTAGTGCTTTGACCAACAACGTCTGCATGAAACTACTCCAGGTACACCCAGCCACGGCAGCACCGACAGCAGAACCTAAATTGTAGATAGAGTACAAGAAACCAGTCACGGTGGCCATCTGATCGTGTCTGACAGATGCTTGTACCGCAACCACGACAGGATTACTGAAAAATGCACTTCCAAGACCCAGTAAGACTTGGGCACCAACGATTCCACCATGTGCAGCCTTGCCCGTTCTGTAAACGTACATCAGACCAAACGAAACAAAGTACAAGCAACAACCGAAAACAATAAACGGCTTTAATCTCTTGAATTTCACAACAAAGAGACCTAGAATCGAACCTGCAATAACCGAAATAAACAAGGAAAGTTGTGTAATCCTTGTGGCTGACTTTTCCGATTCGTACACAGCAACTACCAAAACTGTATATAAGTATAACGACTCGATAGAAGCAATCACATAGAGAAGAAAAGAGACTATCACAGCACTCCAAATGCTCCAGTTCTTCAATAGGTATCGTGGTAAGATGGGATGCTTTGCATATTTAGCTTCCCAAACAATAAAACCCAGGAAGAGACAACAACCGACAACAAATGGTGCAACAACGTTACCTTGTCTCCACTTGCTGTTGTCATCTCCAGCAATGGATAGTGGGATGAGAAGACAGCCCAAGCTAACAACGAGCAATGCAAGACCAATAACATCGAGCTGCCAGTACAAGTACTTGACAAATCCGAAGGTACCCAGTTGCTGAAACTTTGTTTCTCGTTGCTTGAAAACGTTCCATTCCTCTGTTTTGGAGGCAAGGTATCTCATATGAAGCAGGCAACTGACGAAAGGAATAGATGCTAACGGGAAGATGAATGCGTACATTGCTATCCCCCACTGCCAGTTTGAACCCACAGCGGCCGTAACATCTCCTGAAATCCAACTGTTGATCAGAACGGGTAGCGAAGGAACAAACGAATAAAACAATCTCCAATTCAAGTTCGAAAAATCAGAAAGGATGAAAAGAACCACGATAACCACTCCCGAATATCCAACTTGATAAATCACTGAACCAGCAGCGAATCTTTGCACATCGGTTGCCTTGTACTGGATGGCGGTTCCAACAATGTAGAAAACCGTGGACACCAAGAAAATTTCCAATCTACCAAATATATCAGACAATCTAGCAAACACCGGTTGGCATCCCGCAGCAACCAAAGAAGTGATGGCAGTTATTGCAGTTAGCAACGTATGCTCATTGAAATATGCGGTAGCATAGGCTGTAAAGACGTATCTGGTTTCACCATCGAGGATGTAAACATAACCAACAAGAAACGATGAAAACAGTAGAAGTAACTGATGATACCATCTGTTCCATTGTTTGGCTAGTATTTCTGCTTTCTGAACACCATGCGATTTAGTGTTAGCAGCTAAACCGTGACTGCTGTCGGAGTTGGAATCTCCAATGTCTTCTGTGATACTCGAAGTTTGCCGTTGTTCTTTTTTGACAGGTAGAACAATCTCAGAACTCATTTTTTGATTTTTTGAAAAGAAACTTTAATGGAGGGATTAAAGGTAGAAACATTAATCAAACAAAAATCTATGCGAATTCAGGGATAATACAGCACATATTTATATGAGCGACCGCTATTAGAATTTACCAGTGGTAATTATCAGATTATCAGTATAGTTGAAAATTAGTTATATTCACCTTAATTTCAATCAGAAATCATTTACATTGGAAGGATGCTTAGAAAACAAAAACAGCGCAAGAAAAAAGAGCAAATAAATGAGAGCTCAAAAGTGCTCTTTTTTTTCAAATGAAATCCGTCACTGACCTTGTGTAGCTAATGCTTTAAGTTCTTTCCAATGGACCAGTTTGTGATTATCCGATAACCACACAACCTGACATTTTTCAATACACTTCACTTTGTCTAACTTTGATTGTCTATCTATAACACTTGTGTCCGTTTGAAAACAAATTCTCAGTTCGTCTGGGGTAAAACAATATTTGTTCGGTAAAAACGAGCAAAATATATTAATAGGAGCTGCCTTATTTACTTTTTTTTAATAATTTTTAAGCAAACAGCAATTTTTGTAAATATCTGCATACAGTGCAAGTCCTTTTCTTTTTGTACTCAAAAGCTATCCGTTTCGAATACAAGAGGGGATGTTTTAACTGATCCGTTGATCTCTTCTCTTAGACTTCTTTGCTTTAACAAGCCTATGTTATGTGAGTTATTAAGCAATTAAATAAATATAAATAAAGAAGGAATGAAATCAGAGTAACCTGCAATAACAAAATTAATTATGTACAACAGAAAGAAATAGCCCCAACTAATTCTTTTCATTTGTCTTAGCAGCCGCTTGAGCTTTGGCCGCTTTCATCATCTTGGCCTTGGTTCTCCAACCAAAGAACATGACAGTTAGTGGTAACAATGCGTTATTGAGCACAATCCAAGCAACCAACACACCCCAGTATCTACCTTCGGCACCTCTATAGGTATCAAACAACAAAATCTTCATCAACTCGTAGGAATTCTTGATTGGGAACGCGTACGTATATCTGTAGAATTCTGGACACACTTCAATAGGAGAGAACGTAGCGCTGATGTTGGCAACGACAAAGAACAACATCCAGAAACCCATCATTGGGGGTAACGTGGCAAAGCAGATCATACCCATGTTCTCGTTAGCGCCGCCAACGGCACTCATTGTAAGGAACGATATCATCCATTGGACACCAAATCCACCTTTCCAAGCGTTGTTGAACTCAATTTGAAAAGCAGCATTGACACACGAGTAACCTAGAGATAGTAACAAAAAGTTCACTTGTGAGAGAACCATTCTGTAAATGATATATTTGGTAGGTGTCATAACTTTAGCCATATCACCATTTAACTGGGTAAACCACATAACTTGGAAGAAAGTAATAATGATGATGTAAATCAAACCAACCTGTAAAGGGGCCATAGTAACCGGGTCGTTCACAGGAATACCATCGACAAGTTCAATGTCTGGGTATGAGGTTAATAACGTGGTGTTTCTTAAGTTGGCAAACTGTGAGTCAGTCAAGTTGGAGATGACACCTTTGAATGTTACCTGTTGCAAATAATCTTGGTAAGCTATTGCAAAGTTATCCAAAGCAGGAACCACATAACTCTTAACACCCGACATGTCTCTACCCGTCTCGTAATAACCTTTAACAAAGGAGGAATCGTTGAGGTTCTCACCAGTTTGGAAGGCGTTGATCAAATTGGTAGAAACGGAGTCATCTGTGACGTAGATCGCTGCCCAGTATTTCTGTCTATGAACTTTAGAGATGACTTCTTCTTCCGTCAAATTAGTATCAAAAGTCCAACCGGCCTGTATAGCAATATGTGGTTGATTAGCAACGTTAATAAGAGCTTGTGAGATTGGTTGGGATTGGTCTGACTCGGTAAGAACTAACACTTTCAAGTTCACTAATCTCGAATTTCTACCGTACATGGAACCCCAATAGATAGAGAAAATGGCAAGCATGAAAGAGACCATGATAACGATGATCACCACATACTGTTTGAAAAAGCCAGCGTTTTCTTTGGAAAAGAAATGCTTCAATCTTGGAGGTCCACTTGGCTGGGCATCAGGGTGCTCCAGTTCGTCTCTAGCTTCCTCCAGAGCACGGCCAGAGACAACATCGTATTCTGTATACTGAGTGACGGATCTCATCAAATCTAGACGTGAGCTGGTTCTATGTATATCGTCATGATTGTGGCCATCTAAATAGGAATCTTCAGATGGATCGAAAGGTTTGTCTTCTGGAGATGATGACGAAGTCTCATTCATTGGATTTGAAGTGAGGTTTGTATTGTTTTCACCGCGCATGTTTCAATTTTCACAATATATACAACGTGTTTGAAAGAGAAGGAAACAACAATATAGTTTTTAGCGTAGTCGAAATGTAAAAGAGATATGCCATAAGAATAGCACAAGAAGACGTAAATCTAAACAAGTTGGTGGATCTCGTGCTTTATTTATACCAAAGAACGATCTCGGAAATAATGCACATAAATTGCATAGAAATTACTAATTCTAGTTTTCGACATCAGTGAATTTGCAGTAATTTATGGCAGTCCGGCCGGTGCGGACAATGGCGTTCGGTGTTTTTTTCTCCATTCGGGTATTCCCAGTTCTGCCTCAGATTTCCCTCCGTTTTTCCTTTCTCCTTCAAGCGCTCCTTTCGTAAGCCCGCAACCAACAAAAATGTTTATAGTTGCTATTTAGATTGAACTTTGCACGGACTTATGGCAGGTAGTGACTTGTCTATAGTATATATATATATATTATGGACTGGAGAAAGAGCAAGAATGTAGACAAAGTTTCTTCGATATCGAAACATATAGTACAGTAATCCCGTCCCAAACCCCGGGGTTATGTGATGAGGTAAGAGGCAAAGTCTCAATTTAGCGATTAGAATTTCTGCTATATCGATGAATACTGTTCGATCATGTACATACATGCTGTATAATATGCTATAATTGGGTCAGGTACCTGCCTGTATGGTAGTCTATATATATATATATATATATATATATTATATTATACGTCAAGTTCGACCGTGGCAGGTTACGGTTCTGTTGGTCCTTGACAGTTGCCAAGTGGCCGGTAACTTGCGGTGCCAATGCCAAATGGCAAACCGCCGGCATTCAGCGAGGCCCGTGCGGCTCCGGGGTTAAGGGTACATTTTGTCCACGGCGAAAAAGCTTATCTCATCGTGACTCAAGCTTAGGTGAAGTGCTTTTACGGCCGTTGTGGGAGCTTATACTTCTCTCAAAGTGTGATTATAAGCTATTACCCTTCTTCTTTATATGACGAACGAATAATTGTCTAGTTTTCTATTCTCTTTATGAGTTCTATATATGTTGTTGATTGATACGACATTCAAACGCCATGACCAAAAATAGCAGCTAAAAGCATTTCAAATCTCCTTAACACGAATATTCTTTTTGCTATCGGACTTGAGTTGTTCTAACCTTTGTTACAGTCTTTTGCAACAGTGGTAGTTCTTGTCTCTCCCCTGTTGCTTTTTCTGTCAATCAATTTGTTATTCAGAACTCACCCCATTTAAGAAACACTGGTTGAATGACACCTGAAGGACACCAAAAGTTTTAGTCAAAGCTGCCGATTTGTTAATCAGCAACTCGTCAATCAAAAAACAACAGGGTCAGATGACTTTGTGAATAAGCCCATAGTTATAGATATTACAGCTGGCATTATAATTCACTGGTGGCAACTGATTCAAAACAGCTTGTAATCATGTTCAATGCAGATGTTTCTGACACAGCGAGAAACGATCAAACATCTGGTTATATGCACAGTCAGGGCATAAAAAGTAGACGTCAATACAAACGGAACCACCACAAAGATTGACTAGATAACAGAAAACAGTAGAAACAGTAATGTGCAATAAATTGCAAGTCAAGTCATCGATTTGGGGCGTTTTAGATCTTTGATAACAAGGTTCTGGAGAGAAAGTGACACCGTTCGGGTCTCAGAAACTGGATGCAGATAGAATGGGGCTGCGGCGGCTTCTAGAAAAGCACACCCGATTCGTAAGCAACGCGTCGACCGACTTCAATGAGAGGGACGAAAAGCTATAAGTTCAAGCGAAGAAGAAGCCGGTATCTTGAAAGTTGAAACATGTAATTCTCTCCGTGGAGATGGTATCTACTTGATGCTTCCTTGTGTTTAGGAAAAACATCATAAGGAATATTTAAAGACCACTCATATGTCAACGAAGCAATTGAATGTTGGGCTCAGATCAACCGAGAGTTTTATATCGATAGTGCAAAGACTTCCAAATGAGTTACGATTAATAATCATAGAATTTGTTTGCCATAATGCGCAGACCACGGATCTAATAGACGTTTTAACCGATGACAACCGTCTTGACCACAGTACAGCCGCGATTGTTTGGCGAACACTCCAATCTGATTTAGATTTCCTTAGCCAAGTCGGTTATTATGAGCTAAATGATGATATGCTTAAAATTCAACAATTATATCCCAATTTAAAACTTAAATCGCTATTCATCGACAAAAATTCCTTGGAAAATGACAGCTACTTTCTGGATACCAACATGGAACTTGAAAATTGTTATTGGTTCTTAGAGCACATCGATTTGTCGAAGACCCTTGTGTATGTAGAATGCCGTGAATCACTTGAGGTTGACACATTGAGGCGTCTTAACAGCTACTCATTTGATCATGTCCATTTTTATGTTCTGTTCGATCCCCGCGGAAGTGAAGACGAGTGGATCACCGACCTTACTGACCAACTAAGGTTTTTAGAAACACATTTTAAAAGTTCCTATTCCATTGGATTGAGATGTCGTACCCTTGGATTGCCGGATGAGTTATCTAGTTTGGTTCGACGTTTTGAGCGGAAGATCACAGACTTGATTCTTACTGGATTGGTATTTCTTGAATATGATTATGTTAACTGTCGCTGCCCATCATTCGTTAACAACATGAGTTCTTTGAAGACAATTACAATTAACTCATGGCCATCTCAGACGATTCCAATAAAATTTGACAATAGTACTGTCGAAAGAATCTTTGTGGTGATGGATCACCTTTGCTCGCCCGACTTCAGCGGATTACCACCCCAGGCAGAGGTGGAGGTGCGTATAAGACTTTATGGAGGTTTGAATGATCGTGAGCAATATAAACAGAGAATCAAACTTCCGACTGATTGCAGGAAATTCACCCTGATTCTTTTGATTGGTTCAAGGGATGGAGAGCTTGAAGAATTTACTCTTTTGTCACATAGTAAACGTGATGCCGAGAAAAAAACGGTCCGTGATCGTAACTCTTTTTCTCATCTAGATTTAATAAACCACTATTGGACATTTATGTGAACCTCATATCTCTGAAATGTATCTTAAGTCTTTTCACAAACCGACGTCAAGCTGCAAAATTTACTGTATGATGAACAGTCATGCGTCTCGTACGTTAACCGCACTTTCAATATTTACTCCAATACGAGCACCAGAATACTACTGAGACACACCTTTCTTTGCCTGCCAAATGTTCACTTACCTCGGCACAAGTGCTCGGATAACGAATGTCATATGATTTGAGGCAGACAGCTATGTATAGATTGCCGTTTTTAAGCAACTGAGATTTTGCGAATTTTATACCTGAAAGTTAAAGCGTATACTGGAGGCGTTCTTTATTACTCTATTTGCTCTGTCTCTTTTTTCTTTTTTTAGACTTTACGCTGGGTATCATTCCGCTGTGACTTAGATCTTACAAGAAATGAGAAATAATTGTCCCATTCTGATCGTGATGATTGTCACCAGGTTTACTGAACTATTTTTGCCCTACTCTTCGACCCTCTAATGGACCTTTGTTTTGATAGTTTCCCAAAGGAAACGGCATTTTGAGTTTTTCTGTATAATTTTATAGCTAGACTTCCTTTCTATTGGTAATCAAAATATTAATACAAAGTATTTTTTTTAAAAAGCATTCTTGTTTGAAAAATAAAACAACAGAAAGCTTTGACATTATAATGCCGTTATCTGATATTCAAATTTTGCAAACAACAACCGAAACGAACGAAGAAAATATTGTAAATAACGAAACCCCAAAAGGAGCAGTTAACAATGATAACGAAGAACTAAAATAGGAAATAGAAATAACAAGCAAAAATAGCTAATAACTGTAATAAGGGTATCTAATTTGAGGAGGTTGCCGTTGCAGATGACACAATTTGGGTAACAGTGTAAACAGAAACAGAAACACCTTCATCAACAGAGGATGTGGACAAGGCCACAGAAGATGGTAAAGAAGAGATAGAGATGGATGCACTACATGTTGGTGCAGTAGCAGATGTACCTGGTGCAATAGTAGAAGCGTTAGCAGGAGGAACAAATCCTAAAACCGATTCCCTCTTAACAACCAATGGAATGATTGCACCGGTAGATAAACTAAATTTTCTGTGGCCGATAACGGATAAAATGGAGGAACCAATACCCGAGTGAGCAGTCACAGAGATATAAGTATTCTCATCAGAAGCAAATAGATCATCTAGGAAAGCTTTAGCTCTTAATTTCTTAGCTCCATCTGGTTCTTGGTAGTCTTTGGTCCAGAGAATGTCTTCTTCATAGAAGTTGGATTCAAATTGGAAGTTTGGATAACGAGTTTGCAAATACTCGATGTCTCTGTGTTGATCACAGGTGTGTAAACCAATGGTTTCTCTTAAAGATTCTTTGAAGATAGGACTGACATATCCTGGCTGTAAAACTAAGTCATCCCAAGTCAGAACCAACGTGTCTGCAGCACGGGTGAATGGAGATGAATAGAACGATTGAGGAAGAGGGAAGCCTTCAGCAACCAATGACTTGATCAATTCAGAGTTGTTGAGTGCAGATTCAATTCCAAGTTCTGTTAAAGCTGCATCTGGTCCCCATGTGTGGGTTCCGTTGCCGTAAATCAAAGAATAGTAGCAGTCCCAAGCCTCGGTACCGTAATAGGATTCAGCAGCATTGTGGTAACCTTGAGCATGTCTGGCATAGAAGATAACTTTGTAAGTTGTGTTCAAAGGAGCATTATCTTGCAATTCTTCAATGGCATCTCTAAAATCATACCAAGTGTAGTTCTCTTTCAAACCCAAATTATCGTTGTAGTCAAAGGTACTAGGAGTTGTGGAGTCATCGTCCTGTAAAAAGAAATCTGTGACCACGGAATAAGTTCCATAATGACTAGCAGCAGGTCTAAAAGCGTGAACAGAAGAAGTTAATGCAGCTAGAGCACCAACGGTAGTAGCAAATAATCCGACCATGTTTGTCTGAGATTCTGGTGTATATGGTTAATGAATGCCCATTTCTAATCACTGAAAGACAACTTTATGAAGGCAAACATCCACCATTTATATACACCGTTTTTCGTATTCAGTCGATTATTTTCTTTCTTTTCGAAATTATGCATTTAATTATCCCCCGAGAAAATCCAATTTCGGGTAATAAACGATTGCCCCTAGCACGTTCCCATTGTTTAGAGGAGATCTATCCTAATCAAGATAAATGGTGTACATTTTGGGATTTGTATAATAACTCAATTAGTATAATTTACTAATTCGAGGGATGAAAACTATCCAGTTATGCCAAGTTGTAATGAAGCATGCCGTTAATTGTATAAATTCGGAATAGGAAACAACTGGTAACGTGTAGACAAATTAAAGGTCTGGTTGAATCGAAAATTCAGTTTCTCGTTAAGGGCGGGGCGCAATCACTGGTGCGTGGTGCCACACTCAGCCACAGCTCACATGCGCCATCTCCGGTATCACTTTCTTGAGCACCGAATTGTTTCTTCCCAAAGCTCTCGCAGCATTGTTTTAGCCTTCAGTGAATGATAAAATTTAGTTCCTTCTCTGTATAGTTTGTGATATACAGCAGGTGAAATCAAGTTGGTCAGAAGATGATTATTATAGAGAACGAACAGTAAATATAATGGCTGACGATAAATTTTGTTAGCGCTTAACTATGGGAGAGATATCAACAGGTTTTATAATTATTATTAGCCACTTATACTAATCGATACCTGTCCAACCTGCCTTCATCGACTGTATATGGCTATTCTACTGCTACAGGATGAAGGCTGATGGAGCTCATGATTGAAATTGCAGTTTGATTCATTAGTTTTTATAGAATTGCTTTTGATCCTAATTTTCTTTAAGCCCCGTATTTCTGATGGTTCCAAAGCTAAACCGTGAGCCTTGCTTTTACGACAGAATGGGGACAGCTGCTATCTAGCGCTTTCCCACTATCTTGGTAACCTCATTTATAAATTGGCATAGCTGTATCGTATCATTATATGCTTACTTGTCTCGGAAACTGAAACTAGAATGAATTTCCTGTATCTACCTTACTGAATTTGTTCACCAATGATTTATAGTATATAGACATATATATATATACTTCTAATTCGTGACCGTCCATTTCGAACATCTTTAAAATTCGAACCAGGAAGCAGAACTTACGAGTCGTATACTTCTCACCCCTGAATATCCCAATTTGGCATCGACAGAGATTGAGAAAAATATTGGAGCAAAAACGTGGGCATCGCAGACGAGATCTTCTCCGCGAATCTAGATTCTTAACCCAAACAGGTCTCACAACATCTCTTAGCTTGTAATATATCACTCAGTAGTAAGGGAGCTTGAAACCCTGATGTGTGCGTAAGGGATATTTGAATTCTGAAAATCACATGCATGTAAGTAAGTAAGGCAAACTTATATTTACCGAGTTGCTCCTTTTTATTAGAAAAGACAACCCGGGATCACACTATATATGTCCTATCTCAACTTCTATATATTTCTCTATATAAATCTCTCGATCTGTCATACTTTTGCCTTTCCCAGGCATGGTAAATACAGTTCTTTCCTGTTTCGAATGTCTCATTCCATACAGTGTTTGTGGTATATGAGAGAGATATAATTCAGGGTCTGATCGAAGATAGAACATCCAACATCAAATATTGATCTCGTAGCTCTAAACCATGCAACTTCATCGGATATGGATTGCCATCTGTAAATTATAATCCAGAAGTGAAACTCATGCTCTATTTGAAATACACGGACCATAAAATGCGGCTAAGAGAGAAATTAATCGACATGGTCAAATATTTGATTGTAAAAGAACTCCACTGGGTTCCGGAGGAAACGCTGCTGACAACGCCCTCGTTGGAGCTAATCGAGAACCTGATCACCTATATCGATAGAGGGCCTTTTGCAAATACTCTTGATGTAATTATAACGAAGAACACGTTTCCTTACTATCTAGAAGGCCATACTACACATCTTTGCATTTGGGTGAAGTCCAGTCATATATAAAGTTGTTTGCCTTTTATGTGATTATTGTGAGAGGGTGGATAATATAATAAAGCATTAAGCCATAGGAACGAACCCGCATTGTTTATGCTTTGATTCGCTGACTGCTTCATGTCCTATCCTCATCTTAATAAATATCTTCAAAATATATCACTAGTTTTACTACGTGTTACATGGGAAAAATAATCTAAATACAAGTCAATGCTTTTATAATACTTAAGGGATCACTATGTAAGTTAGTAGAGCACCCAATAATCGTTGTAACTTGCTTATTTTTTCTTGACATTGTTAACTACGGGAACACTGACGGTCTCCGCTGGAGAAATCAAAAGTTGATATCTTTATCTGGCTTGATTAATACCTGGAATCCAGTGAGGTTTGTAAGGCTCTTCCAAGTATTTAAGATCTTCATCAGCCAATTTTAACTTAACTGCGGCAACAGCATCGTCCACCCTTTCAGGTTTACTGAACCCAACGATTGGCGCACATCCTTTGGAAATGGTCCAGGCGGTAGCAATTGTCGCCATAGAAACACCGTACTTCTTTGATAACTCTTCAACCCTGTTGACAATAATTTTTTCTTCTTCTGGCATGTTGAGATGGCCATAGAAACCTGCTGCGGTATCATCCGTGCCTCTTGAACTATCACCAGTAGCTTGGTTCAATGGTCTAGTTAAGTAACCCTTCGCGTTTGGTGAGTATGGTAACAATCCAACACCAGTCAACTTGCAGTATGGGATCATCTCTCTTTCTTCTTCACGATACAATAGGTTGTAATAGTTCTGCATCGAGACAAACTTGGTCCAACCGTTTCTTTCTGCGACATTTTGCAACCGAATGAAATTGTAAGTGGTCATACCGGAAGCGCCAATGTATCTAACATAATCTTTCTCAATACAATCGTGTAAAGCTTTCATAGTCTCTTCGATGGGGGTCTGACTATCAAATCTATGAATTTGGTAAAGATCAATATAAGTTCCCAATCTATCAACAGATTTCTTAACTGCATCAAGGATATGCTTTCTTGATAAGCCAAACCGGTTGACATACTCATGTCCATTGAAGTTAGAAGCATTGAAGGCACCAAAGTCAGGATTCTCAGGATCTGAAACAAAGAAGCATTTGGTTAAGATAACGACAGTTTCTCGTGGGATATTGAATTTCTTCAAAAACTTGCCTAACAAGACTTCCGATTTTCCGTTGGAGTACATATCTGCGGTGTCAAAGGTTCTAATACCTCCATCATAAGCCTTTTTCAAGATGGAAAAGACTTTCTCCTCGTCTTCAACAACCCAATTCATCCATTGCTTACTTCCAAATGACATACATCCAACGATGAGCTTGGAAATCTTCAAACCAGAGTTTCCAACGTTGGTATACATCTCTTGAGGAACATTATCCCATTTAAATTGATTCATTTTTAGCTTAATTAGTGATATGACAAGTACAGAATGTAAAATAAAAAAAATGCAAGTTACAATTTCAACAGGGCAGAACTATAACCGCCTTTTATACTGAAAGCTGGAGCAACTTTCATTAGTGAGCTACTCGGGTTTAAATTGGCTAATTCCACTAACCCACCCACTGCCCAGCCTGGGCTCATAGTGAGATAATAGGACGTTAAATAACGTCACATTAATAGAAATATTGGCTTTTCACGGCAACATTTAACATTTATGTTACAAGAATCGGTTAATTTATCTATATATACTTTAAATCCAATTATTAGTTAAACCATATACTTAAGGAAGGTACAATTGGAGCAATAAAAGTTACCTTAAATGCCCGAGAAATCTATGCAAACTCGCCAAAGGCTTAGCAAAAGATGCGAACATCGATAGCCGCGGGCATTTGAAGTTGAATCTTCCACTGTCGCAATTTTATATGAGTAAAATAACTGTAATCCGTCTATACTATGCGATTTAGAATTTCTTCCCAGTTGAAATGCTGATATAATAAATACGGTAAATCTAAGTTGTCTCTAATAATTACTTTCACTTCGAAAAAAAAAAAAAACAGAAATATACTTAAAAGAATAGAAAAGAAAATCTCAGGCCTTTGCTTCAGGGTTAAAGATCACTTCGTCAATATTGCCACGCTTCACAACAGCATCAATAGACTCAACTTCGTAATCATCGTTGACATTGGAAACAGGACCAAAATAATACTTGTATCTATAAGCATAATAATAAGCTAAAGACAAAACAAAAGTTCCCCCAGTGATGACAACACAATAGTTCATTGTGTCCTTAGTAACGAATTTAACACTTGGGAAGAATGATAGGATGGCAACAAAAGCTGCCCAACAGATTGAAATACAGTTAATAACCAACGAAAATCTACCAGTGTAGAATGGTCCAGGATGGAACTTTGAACGGCCATAAACAACCCTGAGGAAGATTGGAACACACCAGCAAACATACCCTGCGGCCAGAGCCAACAAGAACAATGCATTTGCCACGATGCCACCTCCTAATATCAACAATGCAACCGCCAGAACCATCACAGATCCAGCTGTGATTGCCCTTAGAGGCACCCTCAATTTCTCGTTAACTACTTTGATCCAAGAAGAAAACGGAACACCGTTGTCTCTTGAGAAGGCCCACAATTGTCTTGATAGGTTGTTAAGACAGGCAGCTCCCATGAACCACTGACAAACAGCCATAACAGACATGATAGAAACGGCCCATTTTCTTCCCAATGAATCGAAAACCACTTGTGCAATAGGGAATCCTGTAGCCGAGCCTAACACGTTGATCACTTCAGTGTCCATGCAGAAACAGGTGACAAGTAAAATAGATAGTGAAATAACAGTGTTACACACTAGTGATCCAAGAACACCAATCGGGACAGATTTCTTAGCGTTCTTAGCTTCCTCGGCGTAGTAAAGTGGTGAATCAAAGCCGGTAACACTCCATATCGCACTCATCATACTTAACATAAAATCCCATCCAATGGTCCAATTGGAGAAGTTGTCGACTTCACCGAAGACGAAAGATGCACGGTTGAAGCCCCCTTTATTGATCTTGGTACCGATTGGTACAGCAATTAGATATAGTAGAACCAAGCAGTTGCTTAAAATAACGGAAATAAATTGTAAACTTCCCAACTTTCTGTTCGAAAACGTAACCACTATGGTTTGTGAAACAACAGCAGCCGCAAAGATACCATAATATTCACCAGTGGTCAAGACAAAATCCCCACCATAGCTTAAATTGATGGCAGCACCAATCTCTTGAGCAAAACCATAGTTAACACCACAGCAAGCACCAATCCATTGCAGGGAATTCGACATACCAACCAGGTAGGATAAAGGGATCTTCAAATGTTTTGGTGCAAACATTGAAGTCCAATAGAATAAAGCAGCAGACGTTGGCATGGAGGAAGCCAATTCACTTAAAGAAATACCCATCAAAATAATGAAGAAAGATGCCACTATCCAAGACCAGAACCAACCTGCGGGACCTGTAACTAACCCCAAAGCTGTAACAGAAGAGACAGAAGGCAGCAAAGCCATACCACCAAAAGCAATGGTGAAGACTTTGAAAGTACCCAACTGTCTTTTAAGTTCCTGCTTGTAACCAATTTGTGTCAAGAGTTCCACATCATTAGCAGCCTGAGAAGGATCAACCTCTTCAGCTGAATGCTGATGACTTCTGATCACCTCAATTCTGCTTTGGATAGGAGAACGAATAGTAGATGTGACTGCCTCGAGGACTGGTGATTTCATAGTTGGCCAACGTTTCTGTGATTTGAACTGTTATTGTGAGAGCTTAAAAACTCATCAACGACAACAACCGCAAAAATATGACAGGATCTGTTCCTTTTAAACTTTAGCACTCTAAAGCTTAGAAAGGATGTCTTTATCAATTAAGGGATTATCACAAGCAGGCAAAAAGAAAACACTGCACGATGCATATATCTATCTGCACCGCCTAGCAGTTGGTAGAATGCGGGAAAGAAAACCCATGACCTTATCAGTGCGACCAGGCTCCAGCCCAGGGCCCTATGCAAGAAACGTGCATATATAGATACCATGTATACAGATATCAATGCGAGAGATCACATACATGTAAGATTGAAGATTTTGTGCTCCTGAAATAAACTGAATTTATCTACCTCCATTTACGATAGCCATGTATATAAATATCATCACCACTAGATGATCGCTAGGGTTCTGATCTTTTTACTGCAACAGCCTATATTTACCACTGAGTCTGAACATGTATACATACAGTACAAGAGTTGAAGAGTGATGACAAAAAGTTAGAGCTTATTAGTTTTGAAACGCGTTACTGAAGCCACAAATTTTCATTCGCCGTGGACTGAAAACGGCGCCGTTGCTGCAATATGCGTGCTGTCCAACCACAAAAAATTAGCAAATGTTCAAAGCAGTCAGCGCGCCACAGCCCACACTTCTTTTCTCTCAGTGCCTGGTTTGACAGCAAACAATTTATTTGTTCAATGCGACCTTAATTACATTGTTTCACACCTGGCTTAGAGCTTCCAAAAAGGACACGGCCGAGAGAAATAGAATTTATGGAGATCGATTTATATTGGTTGCGGTAATATGCCCGCAGTTGAGTATCTTTTAAGTTTGATCAAATCTGGGTATATATATATATATATAGATATATATATATATTTACCTTATCTGAATAATGAAAAATTGACTTGTTATGGAAAGTTGTAGAGATATTATTAGCTTATGTCTTCGGCTGCTTGCGATAGAGTTCCATGCCTTGAGTTTCTACAGTATTCCCCACGATAGTATCTATAACTAAGCTATAGATCGATATAGTCGAGGTGAGTCTCACGGTGTCTTGTCGCAAAGTACTGTCTTTCTTCCAAAGAACGACTCAGTTACGTAAGAGCGCCTCCTTTCCTCTAAGAATAATCCTTTTGTCTAGAGAATTGATTTTTTTTACCGAAGAATTAGTTTTTTACCCAAGTTTTGACCCTTTACTTCATCAAATATCTTTGCCAGTTAGAACTTAGAACCAACTTTCTCTATATATTAATATATTGACAAACATAATTCTTTGATATAAAGTCAATTTTTTGAAGAGACAGTAAGTTGAATGGAAAAATGATTGCTATTAAACACAAACACATTTATGTAACAGAGCCGTTCATTATATTGATTTATATCTCGATCTCTACCGAATTGTTACCATAGCGAAAAAGATTAATTTTGGTGAGTACAACAATTCTTGATTAGATAATGAGAGCTTTCAGTGAAATGAGCATTAAACTTTGATTTTTCTTTGTCAATATCATTCTCTCACATACACATGTTTTGAAAGCAGTTGTTTTCTTATCACTATATCTTGCTCCGTTAAATTCCGTTTCAGTTTGTAGAACTGCTGTACTTGTATTTCCAATTTACAGATACTACAAAAATTTACTTGTGTAGTTGAAATTAGAATGTCAGCCCTAATTTAACGATAGTCCTCTAATGGAAAAAGACGAAGTAGCATATAGCATGTACAATTCTGAAGACCGTACTCATATATTTTTATGGAATTTCCATAAGAAATTTACCTGTCGCTATAGAATCCGGTAAAGTAATGATACAGTAAGTTGGAATCGCAATTTTGACAATCGCCAGAATCAATATTTACAAATAGCTATAAACACCATTAAAAATATAATTCTTCTATTTTAAAGATAAAACAGTGAGAAAGTCAGTAAAAAGATTGGAGTTTATCACTTTAGTACATAGTTATACTTGTAGGAGTTGCAAAACTTGAAACTCAATATCCTCTATTGATCCAAAGATAGCAAAGTATTTGGAAAGCTTTGCAAAATTATAAAATCGATGAAACTGCTTAATTCAAGCCTTCAACATATTCAACCTCAAATTCACCTTCAAAAGGATCTGGGTTCAGTTTTAGGTCAAGTTCTGGAAATAGAATTTTCACAGGATCGACTAGATCAACAAATCCAGCTAAACCAGACTTATAGTTACCTAACATCTTGTTAGCTTCCAAACTCAAACCTTTGAAATATTCAAGTGGAGTACCAAAATAAATGTTTTCCTCCGGTCTCATGGTCCCAACAGTCGAGAAACACGCAAGCATGGTTCTGTACTCATCTTCGGTGGAGTTTGCGGATCCACCGTGATAGATTGAACCAACAGTAAAGAACCCGTCACCTTTTTCTAATTCAACTGCAAGAGTTTCATCTTCTCTTGGGGCTCTGTAATGACCCCACAAGTGAGAACCAGGAATGATTCTGGTTGCGCCATTAGACTTGGTGGTCTTGGTCAAAGCAACAAAATTACCCACCAAAGTATCAAGACCATACTGAAATTCGGTTCGCTTAGGGAAGACCGTTTGATGAACTAAATCACTGTCCCTGTGAAGATCCTGATTTCTAGCTCCAGGGCCAACTCTAAATGCTAAGGTACACGAATGATGAGGTGGATTGTCAACTTTCATTAACTTATTACCGTACCATAAGACAGAACTTCTGGCTAGGAATTTGTCAACAATAGCCTTGTTCATTTTATGACATAAGATTTCATTGGTAACAACTTTTGACTTGATAACTAAGTTAGAAACTCTTCTCGTTTCTTGAGGAAAGCCTTCACCTTCCCACGGTTTGTCCTTGTCAAAAAGTTCACCGATGTCTTCTAAAACCTTGTCACAAGTTTCAATTGGTAGGTAATTTTTGATGACACAGGCACCGTGCTTTTCAACAACCGCAATAACTTCCTCTGCCGTAGCAGTGTTAGGTAATATCAAATCTTCTAAGTTTTGAGTCGAAGGTTTGGAATTTTCCGGAACGATCTTGAAGACAATCTTGTTATCAACAGCTTCCGGTTTGGCATTTGAAAATTCTGGTAAGAACTTGAGGTATATTGATTCTGGTAACGATTCCATAGTGGCGGCCGTTGTTGTTATCGATAAAGTTTGTTGTCTAATGTTGTTTTCAACTGTAGTTGGACTAAAAAAACAGACCCCATATTCTTCAAAAGCTACATAGGAAAAGTCTCACAGTTTTATATTTCATAATTTATAAAGGAGAATATCTTGAATCTAGTTCTGTGTTTTGGAAAGTGAGGCATCAAACTCGCAAAGGTAGAAGACCTGCTTGTTATGAGCCCATCATCATTAAATCTCAAGGAAATTCTAATTAAGGGAAAAATAAGAATCTAGCAACTTATAGGAGTATCTTTGCAGGTTAAACATAGATATATCCTATATCCTCAAAGGATCTAATAGTTCTGGTTATCAGATTTCAGTATAGTTTGGCACCGCCAGCAACTTCCGTTTTGGGAAAACCTAATGTTACAAGGATACAAGATCGAGTTTCAAAGTTTGACTGATCTTTTCGGATACGGATCCCAATAATGGAACTCCCAGCTGTCGGCTATATACCAACTTTTAATGTGTATAGTGTGCCATACTGGAAAGGCTTAAAAGAATGATGTGTAGGGAAGTGCCCACAAAACTGCCGGCGAATTCTCAAAAGTAGCAGCTCAAACATGAGGGGATGTGCGATTATGGCTAAACCCGAATAAAAGTATTTTCTATTTGTACCAACTTTATATGCAGGTATATTCATGAGTAAGTATTAAACAGGCGAATAAAGCAAATATATACAAACCCGAATCCCTCCTAGTAAATACCGGAAGCATACTGTAGTGCGGTAATCAAAGTTCCTAAGGGATTTGTGTCATAAGTTCTATTAAATTATGAGCTACGAAACGGACAAAAGCTGTATTGTGAACTCCACAGTTTTTTATCTTATAATCAAGGTACGTAAAGAAGTACAATTGTGTTTAATTTTTGTTGACTACCGATTTACGCAATTTCTATTTTCTTGTTTTGGTTGACACTCCAGAAACTGGAAGCACTCGCTGAAGACGAGAAAGGCGAGGCATGCCTTTCTGCATCACCTAGTCAATTGCCATATAGTTCTTGTTCTATCTCTTTTTACGTGGATAACATTTCCTCATTGAGAAATCATTATATATCAATTTTTATATGAAGTCTGAAATTTCCATTTCGAAACACGTAGCTAGAGATAGATAAGGTCTGATATGCCTTCTGTCTTTGGCTTTGGCTGAGTACTGGCAGCGTCCACTTATGAGTTGCGGCTGCTATACTACATAGTGAGCAGATAGGGCACTTCTTCCGTAAGGTTTTTGCAAACGACGTGGTACCAGCAAGTCTGTTAATTAATGTTTAAGTTTCAAACAAGGTTACCGCAACTGAAAGGTATGTTTGATAAAACTTGAGTTACTAAAACAGTTACGCAATTTCACTTGCGAGAAACTAGTCTTGTTTTGCTTTTTTCATTACAAGAAGAGAGCTCAAACGTCCTCCTTAAGATTCCAAAGATTCCAAAGATTCCAAAGATTCCAAAGTGCTTTAGTTGGAGTTATTGAAGCATTTGGTTCTGGTTTCTAAATAAAAACAAAAAATTCAGTACTTTATCAGATTCAAAAGAACAACATTTCAAATCATTTTTTGAGTTTTAATCTGTTTGGAAGCAGTTTTGTTTTCCATCTAAGGCCGTATATTGGGAACGTTACTTTTAGCGACTTTGGTCTTTTTGTTTTGTTTGTTTCATTTATAACTGGTTGTGAGTGATACCTTTGCTTGAAAATATATTTTATGGAAGTGGTTCAAAGCAAATCAAAACACCGTCTTCAAGTTATTATAATTTAGATGGCCCATTGGCTGCAATCATCAAGTATGCAAAGAACTTGAGATTGTATATCCCTTCACAGTTCGGTACTGAGTTAGACAAGCCTGATTCTACTCTTCCAGGATTTTTGGAAGATAAAACGGTCGATTCTAAAAAAGCAAGGGCTGCAGGTAACAAGACCGTGGATGTGATCACTTCTTTGTTTGCCGTGGAAGATGCCTTCTTATATGAGATTATTGGTGAAGTTGGATACGATTAAGCAACAAACAGAGCAACCATTGTGGGTGACCCAAATATAAAATGTGATACCTCATACCTACCAGACGTTGGCAAATGCATGCCTTGTCACGTTTAGTGACTATTCTAAAATCCCTGATAAAAGTCAAATTATCATCTCATAAGAGTACGAGAGAGCAAGTCTTGAAGAGGTATGAAACTGCACACAAGGTGACCATCAAACGTGAACACGTTCAATTTGAGAAGGATTTTGAAGAAAAGAACTTTGATTTCTATTTACAAGTGATCATTGTGGCAGGTACTGATAAAAACTTATCCTTCCCATCAAACGAAGATGAACTTGTCAATCCCAAAAAATCTCTAATTAAATGGACCAGATGCACGAATGATGAGACTGCCTCTTTATAGGGACTGTGTGTGGTGCACATCTTCTTCTTTTTCCTTATTCCCTTTTCCCATTTTCCAGCTAAGCTATATATTAGTTTGTATTGTTCATGATTTGATAATAGTTCTTGTCTCTTATATTTCAAGAGAAAGCAAGAAGATCTGCATTTCTTCATTTCTATAACCACTGTAGAAGATACTCTCAGAATGACTCTATTTCATCGTGGTCTTTAAGTAGTTCAAACAACAAGAAAAAGATATTTACATGTCTATTCGAAGATACCATAAAAATTACCACATAGTGGAAGACAAAATATTTTTTGTAAGATTGAGATTACTTTTTATAGTTTTTGGTTTACTAGTTATCAGCAGCAGTAACGCCAACCGGCATACAAATCTTCTTCAAAGAGTTGACACATAATAGGTAACTTACTTGTTACGAGTATACTCCATAGTCACCTAATTTCTCTTTTTCTCTTTTATTATAGTTTGAAACACTTTATTATTTGATTTATTGTGGGACACCCGATTATATCTGTACTACCTCACATCCCAGTGTATGCATGTAGTATACACTACTACCTGCATACCCAGGATTATTCCCAACAAAGTGCAGCCATACATTACAATCCAGTGTAGAACTTCTCTACACTAGAAACATAGTATATTCACATTTTCCGATCACGTGACGAGCCGCCCTAATGATGCTGCTTTACTGAGTTGTCGCTCGTCGTCGACAACGCCAGAGATAGTCCTAAGTCATATGTGTACAGTCCGTTCACATAGTGTCATAAAACAACTGACTTCTCCCGCTAATCCTATAGAAGACGTGAAGTCAACTCAAGTGAAGGTGATGGAGTACCAAGTTAGGTTTAATGAATAATCTGGTAATTTCGTCTACTTCAGAATCCAGATGATACTCGCCACTTCAACAACTCCAAGTAAATGAGATATCACAGACTTTCATACATGCCACAGGATGAAAGCTATATAAGGAAGGACTAAAAGAGTGCTCAGATGAAATGGTGTCTATTAACAGCAAAACCGTTTACTTTACCAGTTGCAACTGGCTACATCACGGAACTCAACCGTAACTTCTGTTATTCTAAATCTGATCGAATCAGCCTTATAATGAACATAGATGAAGATAGACGTATAAAGAAAGTATCCATGTTGACGACTAGGGGTGTGCCATTATCAATGACTCCATAAAGCGCTGGTATTGCTTAAGCGGAATATATTCAAATTTTGTATCCGTATGACTAAGACTGTGTTCCAACGCATTGTCGTGGTATCGTGTCATTCCACCTTTTATCCACATCGTTTCCCTCGAGGAATCTAGATGCTGGCAATACAACACGTGTAGATTCCTCGAGGGAAACGATGTGGATAAAAGGTGGAATGACACGATACCACGACAATGCGTTGGAACACAGTCTTAGTCATACGGATACAAAATTTGAATATATTCCGCTTAAGCAA
The DNA here is from genome assembly GCA_030564825.1 of Ogataea sithepensis. Classification (NCBI taxonomy): domain Eukaryota; kingdom Fungi; phylum Ascomycota; class Pichiomycetes; order Pichiales; family Pichiaceae; genus Ogataea; species Ogataea sithepensis. The sequence goes on along the minus strand of JAJMAB010000006.1, from coordinate 264 downwards.
TACCAGCGCTTTATGGAGATATTCAAAAACAATTTAGTCACCGATTCTGCTCCCGTATTTGACACAGCAAATGCGAGATTTGGCGGCTTAGGTTACCGAGACTTTGATGTGATTCTACCTAAAGATCCTGATGCTCATACAGTCGAGGAAATGTCTGACAGCTCCTGTTCCGATTACAGGCCACATGAAAGCGATGGAGAAGATGCTGAGTTGGTATCTATGGGGATTGGATTTTTCGTTGAGATTGATTGAAGGCAATTTTTT